>LUCH01007620.1:17018-27403 GCA_013368495.1 Paragonimus heterotremus | reverse complement strand
TCCAAGAATGGAAGAACCTGAGTGTTGAACTAAAAATTGACATTCGATAAGGTAATTCCAACGATACAAGACAACAACCTGGAGAACTGAGTTCGCTTCACTTCCTTTGAAAAACTGCACGCATGATCTTGATGCATGGAAATCGGACGCGCTTTGAATTTGGATTGTTGCCTTTAGAATAGTTGCACAGAACAACCTCGATAGTCTTCGTAACTTCTTTTATGCTGTTCGCATACTTTACGAACAGTCTGGAAATTTTGGTCATGATGCGAGATAAGTTTCTCTTTTAATTCTGGCAAGTTAATGCCAGCAACTATTCGATCACCTAGCTGATGCTCTAATTGGATACCGTATTCACATTTGGCTGCTTATGTTTGCAACTGTACAACGAAATCACGAATCGATTGAAATTCTGACCGAATTGGGACATTAAATTTGGCTCTTCCAACTGTTATCAAATTTACCGGCATGAAATGTTGTGGAAATATCTTCTTTAGCGTAGGATAGATAATATTGATGTTGTGACTTCGGGAAAGTCAAGCTCTTGACAAAAACGTAGGCATTTTTGCCAACGGAATGTAGAAAGAAAGCAACTTTTTTCCTCTCGTCCAAACAGGACTGTAAGACACACAGTATCAAACCTTTCCAAATAATCTTCCATTTCACGAGCATTTAGGTTAATCTGTAATTAATCCATTTCAGTAATCATTGTAAATATTTTCAAATGGTAACGGCAAAATGTGATGATTGTGGCTGAACTGTATAGAATAACGACCGAACTTGTATGAATTGCAAGACGCAATAAGGCATGACAACACAGAACTTATATTGTTGAGTTGTATACATCAGATTGTACAGGAAGGTGGAATAGCAAAAGAATCATATAACGAAAAGAGACAAAACATGTCAGTCATGTTCATCACGGTTTCCAACCTCCATTAAGTATTGTAGGCGGAAACATATCAACATATTCGGATGTGTTAAAAAGCAGACTACGGGAATCTGACCTAATTGATAGTTCTGATAAGCCAAATACCGGAACGACCGGGTCGACTGTTTGATGTTTAAGATTGCTGCATTTGCTTGTCTAAGTACCGAGACAGTAACGTTAATGCCATATGAAGTGGACAGATGAACACAGGGGATTGTGCGCTGGAGAACACCACAATCAATGAAGATGAAGCCTTGCCACTTGATTGGGTTGGCTGATTACGTTTTAAAGCAATGACTTATAAATCTAACCTTTGTAGAGTGAATACCTGATTAAGAATCGGAAGCGGCATGTCTTTTTATGCTGTCAAACGCTCCACTACATTTTTAGAGACATGTGAGAACAATTTTAGCTTCTCTATCAATCAATGACAGAATAGAATGAACCAGGCAAACTAGGATGTCAGCAGTGTGATATGGGCAAAAACAAACAATTCGTGTCCCCAGTGTTCACTTGAGGTTTCATGCAATCGAAAGTTCATATTCTATATAATTCGAGTGTTTCAGAAGCACGTGAATTCAGTCAAAACTTGCTTGTTCTTATGTTTTAATGGATTTCAACTGAATTAATTCATTGGAAGTGGCCGCTTCAATGTCAAGAGAAAATTATACGGCTAGGCTCGTAATTATTTGTTGTCCTGTTGAAAGTGCGAGTAGGTTGTGGACATGGACGGTACGCTAATTAACAGGAGAGTTTGATCCTCTTAGCCTATTCATGGTTTTCACATCCGTCACCGGTAATACTTTGACTTACACATAATTTTTATGATTCAATTCACATCTGATGTATGTCTGTATTCTGCGAGGTCTAGAGACATGCCGAGGAATATCCATCAACATACGCGACAGTTCATACATGCATTGTCAGGCCATGACAGAATCATACAGGCTGGTCTCACCTAAACTCACGCAGACCTCGAGTGACATGTCGACCAGATTAACATTATTAATTTTCGAGCACTGACTTGGCTAATTCCGTGTCAATCCTTCTGCGCCTGGGGGCTATCTTCGTTGCTCTTAACTCTCCATAGAGCCGTCTCCCTCGCAAAGAAATCCGGAAGGAGTACTGCTTCTGTACCTTGCTCATCACATACTCCCTCCACAAGCAACAGAAAAAGCTGTCTGCAACTGTCAGGCATGTAAAATCTCTCATTGTTAAACATCGTCATGAACAATGTTCTAGTACGTACGCTTGGAGAATTCAGTGGTCTCAGTGTGGAGCTTTTTTTTGGTACTAAACTACCTAACATTTTTAGGGAGACATGCAGACCGTACTGAACAAGGCGAACCTCCCATGTTTGGTCCGCATGCAATGCATTTATCACCTTCAATGCACGAAATGCCACCTTCAATCTGCGACATTCCTACCTTATTGTAGATACGATAATGCGCAGTTCCATGTATTTAAGTGGCACCGTTTAATTTACCTGTAATACTGCTGATGAAATACCACTAGAAACCTGGAGATCGGTTGTAACCCTTGTCAAGTTTCATCGTCTGTGTCATCTAAATTGCTTACAGTTGTAGCGACTTTTGCTATGGAAACGCCACCATGTGATCAAGCCTATAGTGTTTGATCACTATTGTCTCTGTCAGTTAGCCCACACCACGAGCTGATCGTATGAACAACGCGGCTGCCAGCTCTCAACCACTCGCAAGTCCTTTAGGTATGCCATAAATTGGCCACAGCCTAATGTGAGGTCAATGGCGCAGTAGTCGATACGATAGCCTCCTGAAAGTGTGGTCGGAGTTTCAATCCTGCTTGTATGAAGAATGTGCACTACTAACGAGCTCTAACAAAAATGGAACTTGAGTACAATGCTGTTCAAAAAAGACTAACTGGAAATTCTATCTAAATACGAAGACTGCAATCAAATGTGCGTGCTGTTCCGCCTGAAATATATCATCAAAACGCACAATCTTCAACCCTAGTGTTCAGTATGTCACCTGGGGATTTATTGTGCCCAGTACGATCCGTTCATTCAGACCACTAGCAGTCGAGTAAAACCACGAAACGGTTCGGCAGCGACGAGATCACGAGCTGCTAAAATCCTTGGCACTCCGTCGAATAAAATCGGTAGATTCTGTCTGCCTGTTTGAGGAATTCCTAACAATTTGACTCATTTATTGGAAACACTTCAAGATGACAGCGTACCAACCTTTATAAAATTACTGGCGTTTCTGTTTATTTTCCGCCTGTCTAATATTTTGTTTCCTCTGTTGATCAGTTTTCCTCCCACTTGAACGCTCCTCATTACGGTTTCAGTGATCAGCTGTTCTATTCAATGAATTGTGGTCGTTTGTGAATGGGATTAACACTGTTTCAGTGCAAGCTAGGCTACCCAGGTTTTCAAAACCGTCCTTGTAGAATTCTAACAGGAATTTCACCGGTCTGTTTTCCCACACCTTGCACACACTCAGGCAACACCTGATTAGGTGCTGTTGTATCCTGCACGATCAAATTGTGCCTGTGGCCAAAAGTGTGCTCACTTGGGATATCATAACAAACAGACCAAGCGTCCGCTGTGCTGATTAATTCGAGGAGTTCATATTTTCATTGATCTGCAACAAACATTTGTTCCCTTCTGGCTTTTCAGAACAAATGACAGCCTGCCGTAAAGTATCCCTCACGTAAACGAAATAACCTGTCATCATTGATGGGAAGTACACTCGTTCTAAAGGTCAGTTTTTGCCATCGTGTATCATATTAGGTTTTAAAATAAATCGGCAAACTGCCGCACATTTCAGTCGAGTGAGTTTATTTACTAGATTGTTGAACTGAAAGTTTCAGCAAAACACAATGATACGGATATTTTCGTGTTGCTTAACTAGTGGAATTTTGGACAGTATAAGTCAGGTTTTGAAAATTTATCGCGCTATCAATTCATCTGTTTGCTGTTACCAAGGCACATATCATGAATACTGCCATTACAACCGGCAGTTCTGAGATTTTTAATGACTGATGGTTTATTGAGTAGCCATTAAAAACCTAGTGTGACCACCTAGGTCATTTTCGGATATTTATCGTCGGACCAAATGCCCGAATCGAAAAACCAGATGGCACGTTCATATGGAAATTCGATCGTCCGTGATGTGGATAATGGGCTATAATGATGTACAACCGAAGACCAGCATGTTCGCTGCATCGTTTTTAGCCGTCGATTTCCTCGCATTGCTGGTTGTTGGGATCTGGGTGGGTGAAATCCTCAAATCAGTAGTTCGGGTAGACTGCGGCTGGCCTGTTCTTCCCACTTTCCTATCGTTGTTTTACACTGAGGAACAGAAAATTCAAACCATAATATTGCCCTTATGGAAACTGTTTATCATTACAATATGCTGTTCCGTATTTCACGATTAGTTTTCGATTATAATCTCATTTCAGATTTTCTGTTGTTTGTAAAGGAGTAAGTGTACACGCAGATATTTTCTACAAGCACTGTAGCTGCCCTGGTCAAGGGGAGAGTCGAACATTGATCGTCCACCAACAACACCCCTCCTTAAGACCACGATTACTTTCCCTTCGTACCTATTACAACCGAACGAACATGGTGAATACATATTGAAAACGTATTCGCGTTCGTTAACTTGGCATTTTTGCAATTTGTGATAGCTAGAACGCTGTAAGGTATATTTTACTCCCTTTAGATCCAGACCATCTTCATTACGTCTCAGATGACAAACCAGTTTATGTAACTTTCTGCCCACACACTGTTTACCGTTTCCTTCACATCACTGTTATACACAGTAAGCCCTTGAAATCGATATATCAGGAGTAACAGATAGAGTGGTTCGTTTTCATTCCAACGGTTGTTTTGAAACATTGACTTATAATTCTGAACTAGACAGTGTGAAATCAGGCACGTCAACCCTGGGTACCCGACAGTACTGTGTTTATCGATTAGCCAACATGTGAGTGAACGCATAACAGCTAGCTTCCAAGACTGTAGTATGCCAGCACGGCTTGGGCGTAGGCGTTTTTGTGTGTATGCACATAAACATATCGGATATGTTAGACATCATGGTCACCCACTGTGATTTCAGTAGCGATCAACCGGTTCAAAATTTGGTCGCCGGGATTCCACAGTTGTTTTGCTCACACCCACAGTGAATGGGTTATACAGTCATGTAGTAATTTTCGCCGACGTTGATTCATTCACCAACTGACTTTCGTAGTCCACAAGACGAGCATCTTCTTTGATTGGAGCTATTATTTTTTGTATGTTCTGGAGTTAGACCTGGAGTTGTAAGTTATCACGTCTCAATCTGACAACAATATTTGGCGTCATCGAGACATCTTACTATGTATATAGTCAGTATTTCCAGATTACTCAAACTGAAACTCCGCACGATACAAAAATATGAAGGAAGGGAAGATCAGACGTACACTGTTAACAAAATACCGTTGATTATGTGCAACAGTAAGTGAATGGGATGTGTAGTTAGTCAGAAATGTCAACAGTCATTGATTTGTTGCATGGCTCGAATCAGTGAACAAACGAACGGGTTCGTGCACATTAGTCACACTTTTTATTGGCCTATGTACAATGCATACAGAGCATTTGTAATTACTGTAGTAAAATCCGTGATACTCAAGATCATTACGAAAATGGCTGGACGTGATCACTATATTTTCCTTTACATTGAATCTCAATTCAGAAAACGTTAAAACAAAATGAAGCTGAGCACAAATTGATACTTCCAAATTAAACGATTTTGCATTCGTTGTGTATAACAACCTCAGAATTACGGGTTTTAGTTTCAGTTTTATTGTACGATTTGTTGCTTGTTTTGGTTCATTCCTTTTATGTGAAAATCCTTCACTTTTGCTTTGTACACCCCCTGCATTTTTGAATTGCGCACTTTCGTTCCTATGTGGAATCGGCAAGCAAAATGTCGAGTTTTCTATTTCGCTGAAAATTGTCTCGAGCGAACAGTGCGTAAAACCATTGAGTACTTCAAGCAGCCATCATCAATGTCCAAATAAAGCGACCTCAAGGATTAGGATTTTCCAGCAATAGTTAACAAGGCATTTGTTCGCTTTGTACGATCAGCTTCACGATTGCAGAAGTAATCCGGTTTACATCGGACCTACTATAGCTTGTACACATAATTGGATGCGTACAAAGCAAACAAGCAGCAATGTATAATTGTAGCCAAGATACTCAGGAAACCACACAATTTTTGATAACTGTAAACGGTCTATCGCAGTCCAGTGTATGAGGCTCGTTAAACATTCCATCTAATTCTTTCGAAGTTCAAGAAGCATGTATGAGTATTCCATATGATCTAAAGTGTTGATTAACGGAGAGCAAGCAGCCAGAATGAAATACGCTGAAAGTTGGACATGTATAGCGGTTACTTTGAATTTTGGTTTATTTTGATCTTTTTTCAAGAGAGCACGATTTTGTACAATCTAGTGATGTGAGTTCTGTGATACACAGGTAGAGTGCTTAATTTTCACTGGGTAATCTGACAACCGGCTAATTCGGAAAAGTTTGGTGAACACTCGCTGACGAATTCGTCAGAGTGCCTGTTGACCCTCTTAATTCCAAGACTGTCGGAAGGGTATCCTAAACGGATGGCAGCCACGAGTCTCGCTTACCTTTATCTGTTTCAGTAGTCATGTCGACCAGCAGATTTAGAGAAGAGTTGTATCAGTTGGTGTTTAATCCATCATCTCATTTCGTGAAGCACTGGGTTTTCTTCAACGATTTTGCCGCGGTGAATTTCTGTAGTCATCACTGTGATCCAAATATTCCATTTGCATGATCTCATGCCATTATGTACAAGCAGTATCAAATTTGATTTTGCAAACATGCTTGCACACGTATTGACGAAACGATAATGAGTGGTCTATTAAGCTCAATGCTAGCTGGTAGCTCCTTAAAAATGATGGAACGACAAATCCCCGATAATATTGTCAAAGTCGTATTAAGTTAGAGGTATGTTGATCTTTTGAAACTTTGCAAATGTTGTTCATTTTAATCTATTTTTTGCCTTCTCAACCCTATTCTCGTTGATCTATTCTTGTTCGACAAAACTAAATCAAACAACAGTTTAGCTTTTTTTGGATGTGGTCATCGTTGGAGGTTACGGTGATCTGTTCATTGCATAGCAATAAGGGGCGGGCAATATATACAGTTATCCAGTTTTGTCCAGGTGGCCTACAAGCATGGTTTGGTCAAGACGCTGTTTCACATAGCCAAGCGTATTTGCACCGTTAATAAGTTGTTGGCAGAACAAGAGGTGCCAAGAGAAACATTGCTGGCAAACGGTTATCCTGGAAGTCTAATTGCTGGCAATGTGCTAAACAAGTGCAGTGAACCGGTTCAAAAGTTTCAAACTGAAGATAATTTTCCATTAATCCAACTAAAATGACATGGAACACAAATTGAAGACTGGCTACTCTCCTACGTTTGCAGCTGTCCAATCACGCTTGGTTCATACCATCAAAGGAGGAGTTCTACATAATTGCCAACGCAGTTTCTGTAATTATTTTACTCATTTACAATTGTAGTGACGTTTATATAGGCAGAACATATTGACAGCTAACTCAATGAATAATAGAACACGTTCTAAAATGATTAAAAAATACTGATGATTTTATCAAACCGGTTAATCCCTTGTTTGAAATCCCCAATCATCGACTGTTGGTAGACGCATTACAAAGTTAACCTACTTACCCTAATCAAACTGTTGTTCAACAATCAGAACCCGAAGTCACCGACGGTTAATCAGGCTGTGTTCATCAGAACCCATCAGCCGGTGTTGCATGCGCACCAGTGGTTGAGACAGCCCATCGGGTTGACATGGTATTGATGGCACACCAATTGGCCTGAGTATAAACGTATCCATTTTCTCTGTCTCTGTATATTGGTTATGTATAACCTACATGTCTGTCACTGTTGATGGTAAACGAAATGGTAACTGATTGTTTCAGTTCGTTTAGCCCTATATTAGTGAGTTAAAAATGAACCGTTGCGACTTCAGGCTTTCTTGCTTGGTTGGTAAAATGAAGTCGACCACAAGCCTATCATCATCATCATCATCATCATCGCATGTATTTGTATCTACCTTCCCAGTTGTTGTTAATACATGAGTCCAGCCTCGAGTAGGGTATTTCTTAAAATTAATTAAGCGTAAACAAAATATATCTTGAAAAAGGCCAATAATAGCGTGTAAGATGTCTTGCGCATTGACATTTCGTTCGCATCTCATCGGTTACTTTTGCGAAATTGACATACAAATTTTATAGTGAGGGGGCAAGCAGCTAGGCAAAATCGATCTAGTCATGAGACAGTCAATCAGGTGACCAAAACGAAAGCAGTAAGATGCAACTGAAGCGTACTGATTATCATTATAAAATTTTTATGTCAATTTCGCAAAAGTAACTGATGAGATGCGAACGAAATGTCAATGCGCAAGACATCTTACACGCTATTATTGGCCTTTTTCAAGTTTATCGGTGGGAACCAGTGTTTCAAACAAAATATATCATTCAGTCGGTAACTGGAATCATACTAACTGAAATATTATTTCATATAATATTGGGCCGTTGTTGATTTTGGTTAAGGTCACACAGTTCATGGGATGGGCACGTGTCATTTGCGAAAAAAGTTAACATTCATGTGGTCCCATAATGGTGTATATAACGTTCAGATGATCCATCTTAAAATCGGAAGTGATGTGCACGCGCATCTTAGTCAGTTAGCGATGAGTCTTCCCTACAGTTGTTACTTCAGCTTGTTCGTCGTGGTCAGAATATCTGTTCCGAGCTTTCACATCAGTCAGGTGATGGTGTTTGTGCCACCTACTCTCGAAATAATCTTCAGCACAGACTTGATGTTTCAGCCCAACAGTTGAACTTACGTATACGCTATCAACTCACGTTGTTGGGACCAGACACTACAGTTTTGTTTCTCATTTTATTTTAGAAACTCAGTATGTTGGATTATTTGCCTGTGTTCAGTGAACATTTAGCATCGGCTGCTGTAAGTCTTTCGAGGTTAGCGCTTTTATTCTTACGTCTAATTCTCTAACCTATGTTCTGTCTTCACTGTTGTCTTATAAGTTTGCGTGTGTAGACATGTTTGTTTGTGTGGGCGGGAGGAGGGAGAAAAAACAGTCTGTACGTCTTTCTTACAGTTATATCTGGGTGTACGTTTAGTTTCGACCTATGAAGTTCACTTTTGGACTCGCTGGTATATACTCCGTTAAAAGTGGTTAAATTGTTGACTTGAAAGTTTTTTTTATTGTTGAATAATTCACGGTACAGTATGTACGTAAGGTTTATAGGCAACAGATTGGAGGAATTGGGGAACTCCATATGCATCTGATTCTGCTTTGGACGGTTCAGAAAGAAAAGAAAAGTAGATCGATTGTTTCAATTTCTTGGAGTCAGCAACAGAAAGACAGCCAAAAAATAGAGCCAAAGGACAACAGACGAAATGGAAATACAGACACTGTCTAACAAATATACAGTAATCACACTGTGACAACCAGCTGGAAATGGCTGACTGGCATCAACAATGAGAGGTCTAGAGCACTTATATTCTACCATAGTGACCTGTGCCAAGTTTTCTGAAGACTCGGTTTGGTGTCCCTAATATGTGCATCAAGTCTGTGCCTAAATTCAGCCACCTATAGCGGAGTTACAACAGACTGACGAGTCGTTCCAGATTTAAAAACTCAAGATGTCAATGGTGTTCTCTGCAAATCAAATGGGAGGTAGTTGTTTGTAATCTAGAGGTTGTGATGATTGTAAATAGTAACGGAACAATATACGTTATTGTTATTTTACTGCATGAATAGTTACGTTGTACAGATACTGAATACATTACGATTCCGTTGGCTGACGTGATGCGTTATTGCTACTGCGTGGAAGTTAGCTCTGGGTTTGAGCTAAGTACATTTCTTATTACTATTACGTATTCCTAATCACCACAATTGGCGTCGCGGTCAGATTATTTCATACGATGAATTCTTGCAATATGGAAACTCTGGACGTCCACTCAAGTTCACGGGAAATGGAAGATTACTTAGAACGCTTTGAAATTTGGTGTATTACTTGTAACGATATGACAGAGGAGAGAAAAACGCCGCATTTCCTCATGGTCATTGGCAAAGGTGCGTAAGCATTAATTAAAGTCCTGGTGTTTCCCGGATATCCTCTTACACTTTCGTACGATTATCTGAAACATCTGCTACTGAGGCATGTTCAGCCCGTCAACTTCGAAGCTGTGGAAGGAGCGCAATTCCATTCTTCCATCAGAAAAGAATCTCAAGAGGTCCGTGAGTCTACTATTCAAACTCAAGCACCGAGAGATCAATTGATTGCTAAGAATAATTCCCCTTGTCTTCAACAAAAATTATTACTACTGAGGGAAGCTTCCTTC
>LUCH01007620.1:5944-16683 GCA_013368495.1 Paragonimus heterotremus | reverse complement strand
TACTAATTCTCCTGGTTCTATGCATCACATAGTACAATCCTCTGTTGTTAATGGTAGTCCCAAACATTTCTTCGTTGCTGACACTGATAGTGCTGAATCTCTTATTTCTGTCGCTTGCATGAAGCGCCTGGAACCTTCTGTTATTCTGAAACCTGTTAATGTCTGTTAATAGCATTACTGAACCTGCTTTACCTGCTCTTGGCGGGTGTGAACTTCCATTCACATATGTGCAGTCTATTACTTATTCTTGTTCATTTGTTGTTAGTAATTCCTACCTGTCTGTTATCGGTCTCAATTGCATGAATATTCTAAAGGTGTCTCTATCGTTGTCTGTTGAATCTTCCGAGTTTGAAAATCCCGTTTCTGAGTCTGTTTCAGATTCGAATTCAGTTACGGGAGGGGTACCTGCAATTGGGCCGGCGCAGACAAGAATTCCTGAACGTGTAAAGAAGAAACAACGTCATCATTACTACCCGGACGTTCATTTAAACTGTGGTGGATGTGATGATTGTAAATAATAACGGAACACTATATGCTATTGTTGTTTTACTGCATGAATAGTTAGGTTGTACAGATACTGAATACATTACGATTCCGTTGGCTGACGTGATGCGTTATTGCTACTGCGTAGAAGTTAGCTCTGGGTTTGAGCTAAGTACATTTCTTATTACTATTACGTATTCCTAATCACCACAAGGTGCAATATATTTAGATAACCGTAGATTCTCACTCCTAGTCACATATTTGAGTTTCACCGGCATGTTGTAGCAACCGGGAGTTGATGAGCTGTGAGATTTCCATTGCAAGCAACGTAAACGGAATCCTTGTGACACACAGCTGGTCGCACACCACCAACCTGAATGAGCATTATTCACTTTGGCGTTAGGGCGGTGATTTCGGAGGTCGGTGGTAAGCCACTGGAGTAGACAATTTTCCTTGTCATATTTACAAAACTTCACAAAGAGCGTGTAGTGGAACCAATAAATGAATCGACAAGGTAACAAAATAGTCTACAATAAATGTCTACAATAAGTTCCACCACACTACGTTCGCTATAAGTTAGAATAACGTTCCTCCTGAATAAGAGAGTAATTGTAGCAGATCCAGTTTATCCCACGCATTAAAAGTCCCCTGTTGCCACAGTCAACTCCCGGTAGCAATCACCACGTGCCAGCAGAAATCGAGGAGCGCGAGGACGAAATGTATATTCATTCAAACAACAGACAAGGGGTTAATATGTACAATGAACACAACAGGTATTAAGAATAGTATATAACAAGAGAACAAAAGGGTAAGAGACTCTACAAGCGTCAAATGGTCTACTCGGTCGGAAGGCCCAAAAGGAATTTGGGACGCCTAAATTATCCGGTTTACTTACATCATCTCTGTTCAATCTTCCTGAGCAGAAAATAGCATGGTATCAGACGAGAATCTTTTCGAAATCCATGTTGGCTGTCGGGCTATAGTAGAAATCGAATGAGACAAGCCTATTCGGTCGTCATCTAAGATCTCCATTGCTTTTAAAACGACCAATAATAATGCACTCGGCTTGTAGTTACCGAATTCCCTGCGATCACTGCCGTTGAAGACGTGTGGTATTGTGTAAACCTTCCAAGTTTTTGGAAGCGTGCCGTCTTGGAGTGGTTAATCGCAAGTTCTCTGAGTTACACTGACAATTCTTTAGCACAGTTCCTTAGTAAGACGGAGGAGAGAACAGGACCTCGTGACTTACTTTCACGAAGGTTTAGTAGTTTTTTGGACACTGTGGTATGGGAATAGTTGTTGTCGGAATTGATATTGGATGTATTTATCGACTGTGGAGCTAGTAGCAGAAACACCCAAGTACTTTTTCCAAGAAGTTTGGAAGCTTTTCTATTTGAGACAGCCATCCCATCGGTATGATACATCGGTATGATATCGGTAGGATAGCAACGGAAAGCAGCCAGTTTGAATTTAGACTAAATTGAAGTCTCATTTCTGTGTTTGTTGAAATTAGTCCAACAGACTAATACCCAATCAGTACTCACTTTCGAAAACCGATCGACAATGAAAAACAAAAACTCAGCGCGCTGACCCCGGTGTAATAGTGCCGACTCTATAAAACAGAGTGCACAGAGAAACACGTCAAGCCAGCGAGGCACAGAGCGAATTGTTTTTCATCCCCGAGCCGGATATTACAAAATGGATAGCCTGACTAAAATAGAGGCAGGTAAAAAAACAAAATCACCAAAAATGTACAGGTGAGTGCGACTATCAGAAGTATTGTTCATTATAATCGTTGCACATATAACGAGAGGCATTTATCAAACCCTACATCCTCTAAGCTCGAATACCTACACACTGAAGATGTCACCTCGTTTGATGATGAAAGGTTTGTTGCCTAAACGGTCAGGTCGGCGAACAACCGAATACCTAAACCATCAACCCGGGCTCTCAGCATTCTTACTATTCTCAACAAGCAGGAACTAGAACCGCATCTTGGGTGATGACCAGCGTAGACTACAGCGTTGGCAATGAGGAATATGAGATCACTCGGAAAATGTTAGTTCACTGTTTATTCCACACTGGAAAATGGAAGTCAGGTTTGGATATGGTTCTTTCAAAAGTGAGTATTTTGGAAACCTGTTAGATTATGCGACAGTTACAGCCCTACACATGAGTTGTAGTCCATCAAGTGCAACGTTAGTGGTAACTGTCAGTAATCCCGCCGGAGGGTTGTTTCAGGAGGTTTATTCTTGATGACCGTCGAATTAACGTCGACTACTGTTGTGTGGATGGTGAGAAACATCCCTCTGTACTGGGGTCACTCGTAATCAGGAAGGGAGTCAGGGGATTCCTGTTGGGACCACAAAGTGAATTAGCTTGACTCCAGTCGAAATTGTTAATCCAGCATCCGTTTCACATCTCCGACACTCAGTATCACGTGAGGCAAACAGTGGAGATGAACGTTTCCATTAAATAATCATAGCGTCCACACTGCTCTATGTGATTCGTTGAGCCTTAGATTACCGTTGAAAGTAACTCATAGGTGAATTAGTGGCTGCCAGCTTTGTACTTGTTTCCAAGGCATCCTAAGCATGCAGTTTTTTTCAGCGTAGTGCGAATAACCTCACCTATTTTTGAAATCTCAAGTCACGTTTGGTGATTGTAGGTTCTGAGATAAGGAACACTCAAAGGCTGCTGTCTCATACTTCCGCCAGTCGTCTGCCAATAAGATTTTTTTGAACTCATTGTCTTATGGAAATGTGAGTTTACATATTCCACAAAGCCACTGAAAGCATATGAACTGTCGTAAGATTCTCCATGCAATCTCTGAAAAACCTTGAGTTGTTTAACATCAAATATGAGAATTAGAAACATTAGCTGCAGCAGATAGTTATAAATCACCCCACGCAGAACAACATCTATCATCGAAACACAAACTGAGTTAACGGGTGATTGCCACCATAATATCTTGATCGACACCATCGCAAAACGTTAGTTAGAGGTGAGTGAACAACCGTCTCTTAGTGGATCTTGTGTATACCCGTTTACCTGTTCCTGTAGAAGTAGTTACATGGGTCACACGACCAGACGCTTACCTGAACATATCCCTGAGCATCATCTCATCTGGATCAGTGGCGGAGTCACCAAGACAATTACTAACGCAACTGTTGCACACCTCTTTGATACCCATCATGCTGTCAGCCTATCCTCCTCTTTTCATCCGATTTACCAAGTCAGCGCCGGTCATGCAAAAACTGTCAGTTGCCGAATTTTAGCCACAGCTAAAGCGACCGGAATTCGATTAAATTATCCACCCTTGTGCACACAGAAGTGCTTTGTTCATGCATTGAAGTTGCTATGGCCAACCCCTCACACCACAACTGATCAAAGCGTCATGATTCCAGTTGCGTCATAATTGCGGCGTAATCGTATCAAAACGTCGTCTTCGTGTGTGCCTACGACATGTGTGGTTTCTAAATCATTGCTCTGTTTAACGTCAGGTGACTGACTCAACGCTCAGGTACTTTTTCTTCATGAGTTCATCATCAAAAACAGTAGCATGTCAGTGGTTCGCACTCGTGTTTGACAATCACAAACAGGAGTGTTGTAAAACAGGCGGATTCGTCTGTGAGTAGTATATGGCGTACATTCGGAAACCAAAAGACAAGTGCCAACACCAGGAAAACGATTGGCCAGGAGCGGCTAGAGGAATAATGAGTACACACTATGGGAGACGTACCACCAGGGCGACTGGTAATGTACTGTTATTAAGTGTGTGTGAATACACGTCAGCCGTGCAAATGGATGTACGCGTTCGTGGTTCTATGTTTCAATATGACCTGTGCCGGATTTCATACAATAGTTAACTACTCAAACCAAGCGTCTTCTGCGGCCCCACCAAATGGTTCCATGACGAGCATGGGGATGAAGATACCCTGGCTTCAGCCGTTGGAAGACAGATACGATCGGACGTTCCTGGAAGACTTCGAAGATGGCCGAGGTGGTCGCAGTCAAGACCGGCGGAGGGAAGCTGGCCTCTGTGTGGACGCTGATGAAGGGCAAGGCGAAGACAACGCTGGACGCAGCGCGAAGAGGCAATGCGCAGATAAAGTGATTAGCTGCGAAGAAGGCGTCGACGGCTGCGTTTGACAGCCCGGCCGACCGCCAAGCGGCTATCCGACGGTCAGATGCAGCTTGGCTTGGACAATGATTGGATCCATCCATGTTTGCTGCCATTCAGCAAGGATTACTGTGCGGAGCTTTACCAGAATCGTACCAAGAATCACGACGGCAGTTGTTAACGGGGCGATTTATTAAAGATCTCCCAATGGCGACTTACGACCCAATCCGTATCGCTCATAGTGCCCGGCAGAAGGACCTTAATGAGTGGTGAAGGTGACGCGGGGCTTCAGAGTTATGTCCGTGGCCTCGGTGGATGCGGACGGCAGTGTGGACAAGAAGACACTGGAAGAAATGCAAAAGATAATGAAGCCGCTTGTAACGAATGTACTTGCCTTGTGAACAGCATCATGGAAAAACGGTCGACTAGGAGGTTACTTCATCTGTGGAGAAAATAACACTGAAAGAAGGATTACCTAACCCGGTGGTTTGAGATGTCTAAAAATAGTGTTCCACGTTTGTTCTTTCTGCCGGGCGGGTCAACTAGTAATGGAGACGATTGAAAGAGGGCAGTACATACAAAGGTTGAAGTTGATGGGTGGGTAGAACAGGGTTTGGTCGACGCGGGAGCTGCTAATTCGTTGACTTATCGTACAGGGAAGAACACGTAGAACCAACATCCGTGATGAGCACGGAAAATGGGGGTTCATAGCCTGCTAATTGATGCTGTAAGAGAACGCAAGGCGCCTGTTGGCAGCCCTACCGTGAAACATTGTCTCCAGAAATTAGGCAAACGATTCTCAGAGCCGACTTCCTCGCTGCAACAGATACCGTGATTGACCCGAACCTCAAAAAGCTCTCAACCAGGTATGGCTCCCCGACATTCACAGAACAGCGACAGATAAGCGTCAACCAATTACGTATGGCTAAAGCCCTCGTTTGCACAGCGCCCTTGCTCTAGTCCACGGTCGAGAGATACGCGGAGGTATTTACGAGCGGCGATGGTCTGTACAGATTCTGCGACTGGATTGCACATGAGATGCGAACAACCGGAACATTCCGACCTCACGGACCTCGTGGGATACCGATTCATATTGAAGATGAAGTGAAGAGGCAAATAGATAACATCCTGGATGAGGATGTTATCTATAAGGTCAACAGTCTGCACGATTCGCCTGTCCTACTGGCGAAGAAGTCTAACGGAAAATATCGCTTTTGTGTGAATTTTAAACATCTACATGAGGTTGCAGCGGCACACTATTGTGTGGTCAAGGTAATACGTTTGGACCGACTTACCGTAGCATTTGACATGAATGTTACGCCCACATATCCACCGCTGAGCGATCCTTAAACGTATGCACCCACAATGACCGCGAACGACTCACAGTTTGTCAACACCACTGTAGTCAGTGTCACGTGCACACAGTTGTGCCAACACCGTTTGTTGCTGATGTGTTTGATAAGTAACAATTGGTGACGGTGTTCTTGATGTTGGACTTATGATCTGGTTACCGGCAAGTGCCAATTTAACCCAAGACTCGTGAGAAAACCGTATTCACGCTGGGTGAAGAACAGTATAGATTCAAACGCATATCGTTTGGTTCATTCGGGGAACCATTCACATTTCGACGTCTGATAATTCAGTTGGTAAGACGACTGGATAATGCAGTGGTATATGGAGGTGATACTAGTGTTACTGGAATGCAAGGTGTGTCAGGCTGAAATCAAGTCCCTATCAGAGAAAACATTGACAATTAACCAAGTCCTGGTTCCGAATTCCAAGCTATCGCCCAGTCAGTTTCTGGGTCGAGTAAGGTACTACAAAAAAATGAGGAAGTAGCAACTGAAGCCCAAACTTCCGAAAACAAGAGGAACGTTTATCGTAGTATCAGTTGCCAGTGATCGCGGCAGTAGAGCAATGATCCAGCAGAAGCAAGAAGTACTCGAGTCTGTTAGCGGAGTTCTGATGTTGACGAGGCGGAAGTACTCAGCCAATCAGAAGGAATGTTTGCCAGTCGCCTAAGCACTAGACAAATGGAGGCAGTACTTGTTGAGTCAACAGTTTCACGTGGAAACTGATGACAAGCCTCATAATGGATCAGAACTACGAGGGACTCTGGGGCAAATCAGCCCGATGAGCGTTGTGTTTACAGGAATAGGATTTTATGATCTATCTCGTGCCTGCCCATAATAATCATGTCGGTGACTTTCCATCTCTACTGCAGATAGACGACGAACCCTCCAAAGTGCCTTTTTGAGTTAACCGCTTGGTAGTGGAACAGGACTCACACACACTACTGCGTCTAGGACGTTAGGGCGAGTTCCTACGGAAGGTGACTAACGCTCTGGCAAGAGACGTGAGGATTCCAACAAATACTAAGGATGAAGAGCTGAAAACATCTGACTCCCAGTGGAAAAGAGTTGGCTTCAACGATGCGGGTGTAGTAACGTACCCAGGTAGCACAACAGCGGGGGGCCCGCGCGGGCCCCATGAGGGCATCGGCGGGCAGTGGAAAAAATTTGCGAGCGAAGCTTTTTCAGCCCTTCTAATACCGGCGATTTTATTCAAAACAATTTCGGTACGCATTTTCAACGCTTAGGAAGTCTCCCAACCCCCCGCCTAACTAATTTTCGAGAGAAATCCGCGAGGGGAATAATTATATTCTGTTTTTTTACAACATTTTCGTTTCGACTCGTTCAAATATTCCGGAAACAAATTTGTCCATCAGAACAGTTTGATCCCATTCACCAGCAACCCGATTTTTCCCATAGCACCCACGGATAACCGAAACAGAGAAGGGAAAGGACGAAAAATTAGATGCAAGATGAAGTTGCACGGATGAAGTAGAAATAGCATATCTCCGTACATTATCGAGATAGAGTAGAAGTAAAACAGCACACTCTTACAGCATTCCTTCTAGGCATTCTAATAATACTACACATGTTTGTCTGTTCACATCCAATTTCCAGAATATGCCATCATGAACTTGTACAAAATTCAAACATGGACGATAATTATGCAAGTTTTATGGGTGTGTTTGAAATTCCATATCTTCGTAAATAATCGAGATAGAGCAAAAGTGAGACATAGCAATCATACAGTATTCATCCCGGGCATTCCAATCATACTACACATACTTGTCTATTCATGTCACTTTAGCCGAATATGCCATCCTGATCTCGTACAAAATTCAAAAGTCAACCCCAGAAATATAGGTTTCTCGGATTTATTTGAAGTCCCGTATCTCCGTAAATACTTAAGGTACAGCGCAATTAATAAAATAATCTGAACGTCTCTCCCTAAATTTCGCTTCAGAATATAGGAAGCAAGTTAATTTCATCCACACCATGAACTACGAAGAAAAACACTCGACCTTCTCCGCACCTACCTCAATTATCACTACAGAGCAGCCATAAGAAAATGTCTGCTATTACGGGTGCGCTTAAACAAACAGCAGCAAATTTGATGAAAATAATGACCCACTTTTTGAACTCGATTTAACTGATTTTTATAGATGGCATGATATCACATAATGAATTGTTTGGATTTTTATTTTCGACATTTTACTCACTGCCCGCCCAAACCCGCGTGATACCGGTATATCGCGGCGGGCAGTGTGCTACATGGGGCAGTGGCTTGACGTTGGCTGCTGTCACGTGGTATACCACCCAGTAAACACGTGGCCGACTCGACCAAGTTGGCCAACAGTGGGCCAGGTGTTGGCCTGTCTTTTCTGTTCCAGTGACCAACCAAAGGTGAGAAATATCGGTGAATGGCACATTATCATGGGACTTCTGTTGTGGGTGAATAATGATAACGAATAATCTAAGAATGGCATTTATAACTGCAATATAATAATATATGACCGCGGAATAGGTGGTTGCCAATTGGGGGGTAAATTTTGTTTATCCAGGCTACTTCGATAACTCTGGGTCACTTGATTGTCACGTGCCTCTGGTTTGGTCGGTTTTCGCACTGTGGTTTTTTGTGACGTTTTGCAGATAATCTTAGACAACAATATGTCATGTCAATCTGAATGTTTGTGTGAAATAACGTACTTGTATTGTTAAGTGAAGACATGTTAAAGCTTGATCTGAAGACTAATTTTCACCTAGTTGTTTCATTAGTTGATCTTCATACTCCCTGAATCCATCTGGTTAGTAAACTTCTGACGCACCATGAGTTCTGGGCGAAGGCTGTATTGTCGTACCACTATATATCGTCGAATACGGCGGGAACGTCTACGACTTGGTATCAGTTTTGCCGGTGTTTCCTCCATAACTATCCCTGTCACCCTGGAGAATGAAATTATTTCATCAGAGAAACGTGCACGTTTTACATTTGTGACTGAAGAGAGTAAACGAAATGTTAACATCTCGCGACGTACGTCTTCTATCGTTACTAGTGAACTGGATCAACGAAACGCAGTGTTTTAAATTTTTCATGCGAAGATCCCTCGCCTACTACTCGGGCGTTGGGCAGATTGGTGATCTTACGGTGTAAGACGACAACAGAACATTCAACTATTGGGTTCTATCAAGAGTGCGTAAGATCGGACCTATTCCAGTCGTTATTTTACCGTTTGCTGTTGAAGGAAAAGCTGCCCAGGAACATCAACCTTGTCAGGCTAGCAACTTCGCATATCGAAGCTTCACAATAGAGGCTGAACAAATATCTATAGACTCAACGACATTTCACATCTACGCTTAACAGTCTATCGCTGATATGCCGCATAAAGTTTGAGAATTTCGACGGAATTAGACTGAAGAATACCAGAACCATGCTTCTACACAGTCTTCAAGGAACTTTGTCACGTTCGGACAACGAGTGCTCGCTCCCTACAGATGGCTTGAAACACGTGCAGAACCCATCATCAACTCACTTTACGCGGGCACAATTGAAGGTTCTATCTCTCTTACCTAAATTTAAATCCCCCCAAAACAGTCGATCGATTACAGACGCAGGTGCAATTTGAGAACCTGGATGGTCAAATAAATGACCTCAATACGTCACAGGACAATGAAGGATGGTTCCGCGTGAAGTTGGTCGATATTTCGCACCATTTCCTGACTTCACCGTTGCGTCAGCAATGCTGTCTGACATCGGAACATTGTCAAGCTCTGAAACAACTGCGAGAGATGAAAGATGTGGTTTCCCCTCAACCCGACAAAGGTTCCGGTACAGTAATCATGAACAAGATTGATTGTGAGTCTAAGATGAAAGGTATTCTAGCGGACACACGAAAGTTTCACACAGACAGTACGACTGGCAACATATTGATAGAGAAACCGATATCAAGAAAGCTCCAAATCTCACTACTACATGGAAACATCTCGGAACTGCAATGTCGACGGATGAAGCCAACCGGAACGCGCACACCACAGTTAAGAAGTGCTCCAAAAACACACAAATGTGGTGTCCCGTTAAGACCAATCCCATGCATGGACAACTTACCGTACCACAAGCTTGCCAGATGGCTTTTTGACATTCTACATCCCATCTGTCCGAAATTTACCCTAATGTGCAAAAGATTCTTCCGAACTGGTACAAAACTTACAGAACGTATCGGTGAGTTCACATAGGATGTTTTCTATTGATATTGACCCCTTATTTACAGACGTTCCCCTTCGAGAAACAGTTGACTTTTTGTGCGATTTTATTTTCCATCAAAATTTACCCTTTCGTCTCCAACTCAGGTAGCACAACAGCGGAGGGCCCGCGCGGGCCCCAGGCGGGCATCGGCGGGCAGTGGAAAAAATTTGCGAGCGAACCTTTAAAGCTACGTTAAAAATCCCGAATTTTTAAAAACCACTCCCGTACGTTCAGCGTTACGTGCTGTAGTTTTACCGGCATCCCCCTATAAGTATTTCCCAAAATATCAGCAAATATAGTAAGTTTATTGAAAATATTGCGAAATAAATACGTATAAACATGTACGAAGTGCCGTTTTATTGTGTTCATAAGGTTTTCACGGGCATTTAGGGACCACCGGAGTATTTTCAAACTTGAACTTGACAAACCTGCAATGAGAAGGAAATATGGAATAAATTTGAGAGACACCAAGATGTAGCAACTGTGTCGACGAAATTCGAAAACACAGACAATATATGAAAAGTAGCAAACATTTAGTACA
>LUCH01007619.1:0-14728 GCA_013368495.1 Paragonimus heterotremus | reverse complement strand
TATACGTGATATTCTTTAGGCCCGTGAGTAGTCTGGTAGCCGCGCGCTGAACACTCTTAAACGTCCAGTCTGTCGTTCTTCTAGCGAGTATATACGACCTGTGTACTCAAACAGGTGTTTGGTAAAAACCTTGTAAACCGTTTGCGACGCTTCTAGTGTATAGGGGGAAGGTTTGTCTTCCTCATACCGAGGGTACCATAACCCATTCAGTGACCATTTTGTGGTGATAAGCTAACGTAAAGTTTTGACGAAATCTAGATGCCTAGTTATTTCTTAAGGCCGATTTTCGTGCTGAATGCATTGTGAGTACGATTACGTTGCCAGAGTTCCCACCGGTTGGCGTGTGTGCATAGTTAGGAGATTCCATTTGTTAACATGAAGTTGGGGGAAGCCGAGCGTGCAAACCTGGAAACCAGCATCATGACATCCCCTGGCGACAAAAAGTGTGGTTCGCCAACTAGTTCTCCTGCAGTAACGCGGCACCCGATTGATGTTCGGGGGAGTTTTCTCCTTTGTGCAGCCACAGGAATAGGGCTGGAGATTTGGGGTTTCTCTACAGACGCATGCTTGAAGGAAAAGACCTTGCTCAAGCGAACCATAAGTAAAACAATTTATCGGATCCCGTATAAATAAGCACACATGTGGAACACGCATGCAAAAAAGTAGATAGATCATTGCCGGACTCCTTAAAAGAGCTCAGTTTTCGGTGGCCACGTAGGGAACTTCTCACCGATTGCTCAATGACGTGTTTTATCACGGTCACACCGCTTTTGCCTAATCTCGTTGCTGGCTGTGAGGTTGGTTCCATGTGCACTCATTGTCAGCTGCAACAATGCTTCATAAAAGTGCACCACGTGTTGAGTTTAACTGTGTCGTGTGTGGAAACGGCACCACTTGAAGCAAAACTGTGTGCCATGAGCTTCGTTGAGTTTGTGTAGTTCTACCCCATAAGGACTCATTTGCATTTCAGACAGACGGAACTCTCTGTGTATCCCAACCGTATGGAGTTGATACGACAGGTAATTTTAGCATGTTCCAAAATGTGTGTTCAAATTGGGTTATTCCAGTGCCGGTGACATCAACTTCACAATCGGCTGTCATGCTGTCCACCCGTTTCTCGGCGACGTTTTGACCAAGGAATAAAGTAAAGAGCTCCCTCCAGGATCTGTTTGTCAGCATCGATTGTCACTGTTTTGCCAGCTGTGTCAGAACTTGTGGCACCAATCCCCAACTATAACCTGATACTCAGCTGTTAGTAACAATCCCCAGCAACCACCAATGTCAAGCTGGAAACTATCCGCAGGGAGTAAATATGCACATGGGTAGATATTTGATATCTGAATTTGTAATACATTCTGAATGATAAGTGAAGGAGTATAAAAGAAAACATAAAATATACCTATTTTTGTGTTAAACATTTGTATCAAGAACGTTAAGGAATCGCGATTTTTCGATAAGGAAACTCGTTAAGGAGGCAGCTGAAATTCTTACTGTGGTTGATATAAGGAGTTTTCGCAACAAGTGGATAATGAACGTGCCCAATATAAACTACAAATTATTTTTCTTTATTTTGTGCATTCGATAATCTGCGAAACAGTCACTGACAGTCGACTTGAATGTGAGGTTGTGTAATCAACACCATGTAGGTCTGGGAACAACAGATATTCCTTGACACCGTAGGCAATTAGGTACCAATGCGGCGGGTGGTTTCCAGGCCTAATGCGAACCTTAATTCGGGTGATCTGATTGCTGTAATTACTGCTCGCTGTAATCGGGCATAAGCTGGCTTGGCAATACTTTAGCCACTAATGGGGCAAACTTATGAAGTTACATGATCCACTGAGTGCGTGGACTACTAGGAGCATTGCTGAGCAATGAACTATCGGACCAGTCGGCTTATATGAAGATAAAAGTGACGAGGATTAGGCGGCCCTTAAACCAACGGAATTCTAAGGAGTGTAGTTCCAAATCTGACGGTCCAACCTAGGAGGTCTAAGCTCACAGTCATCAGCGGTCTTGGTGGCACTACGTTACAACGCCTCGAAAAGATTTTTTTCGTGAAGAAAAAATGGCCGGTTGACAGGTTGGTTCTCGGGGTGCGTTTGAATGAAATTGTTTGAGGGTAATCTGAAGCATTGAGAATGAAATTGGCCACACATCTAGCTCTTTCCCGACTCGTCGCAACATTAGGTGAGCTCCAAGTAGTATGAGGGGCCGATGTGCCGAAATCCACTTCACTTAAATCTTCCTGGTGAGGTATGGCGTCGAGATGGCCGATGGACTTTGTCAAGCATGGGAATTTACATAACTTTGTATCATCCAGCGGTTAAAGCAAGTTTACTCGTAAAAAGCAGCCATACGGATTTATAATGTCATTCTGTAGAACGGCTGGGTCATTAAAAGTCCTTAGAGGAAGCCAGTGTTTGACATTGGCTGCAAACGGTCGCAAAGAAGGCGAGATTGAAGTGAGGTCATTTATGAAGGACAGAACTCAGAGCGGATCATATTGGGGAATATTGCCAACTAAAACTTAGAGTTCAGGAGCACGCTTCATTGAAACCCGGTGAGGTGAGACCCCGGCCGCCAAAGTACAATGCCATACACTCCATAACGGCGTAGTTTGCCAAGCAGGACAGCACGATTTGTGCGAAAGGAACCCTTGGCAAAATCTGGTGAGCTGTTTTCTCTAAGGAAGCAGAGGATTCTTAATGTACCGGCTTCCGCTGTGTAATTCATATCATGTTCTGCAGGAAATGGTCGGAAATAAAAGTCAGAAAAAACAGT
This sequence comes from Paragonimus heterotremus, assembly GCA_013368495.1. Classification (NCBI taxonomy): domain Eukaryota; kingdom Metazoa; phylum Platyhelminthes; class Trematoda; order Plagiorchiida; family Troglotrematidae; genus Paragonimus; species Paragonimus heterotremus. The sequence goes on along the minus strand of LUCH01007619.1, from coordinate 11,944 downwards.
GGTACGCTAGAACTTCTAGTACTTCGAACGTATTCGGAAACAAAGCTATCAAAAGGATCTCACTGAAAAGCTTCCGTCAAACCCTCCCAAATACCAGTCTTCGATATTCTCCCCCTGAATGTGGACCGGTTTGAAAGAAAGTTAAGGGGTTCGACAGTATGTGCAGCCGTTTCACAATGAGGTTTCAACCAAGCGCCATTTGGACCGGCAGGCCAGTCATTAAGAAGCAAAACCTACTAAAGACTGCGCAATAATGGTTGTCAAAACGTTTCTGCCTTGGAACCTGACGATAGATTAGTTATAAGGGGAAGATGGCGCGTGAGCAAAGTATATCCTCACAGAATTCCTCAAGAATATTCGCGGATTCTGCAACAGAACCAGTTTGTCCAATGGGAACGAATCCTAAATATACTTCTGTTTTGGACTGAAAAGATGTGGATGCAAAACTATTTCGGGTTTTCGGGCCGGCGATAAAACCTTCAGTAAACCACTGCTGATGGCGCAACATATATTTGCGAATAAACAAAGCATGTTGACTGCGAGCGGGTGTTCGATCTTCCCCGTACTTCTGTAACCCATGTACCCGACATCTCGTCCTTACACGTCTTTTCGTCTCTGGTATGTTTAAGGCACAACAATCTAACTGACATGATGGCTTTTTGTACGTCGCTGGTGAAATGAATTACTAAGCGGCTTTGGAATGGACCTTCACACAATTCGCCAACCGAGTGATGGTAAGTGTACTCACTCAATGCTTCTTGAGGCCAATTTTGGGCGCACCAAATCGATAGTCATCTTGCGGACTTTTCCGCAGCTCTTGAGGTTTACACTGAGAAGATTCGTGTTAAAAACGAAATCAAACATTACCGAATCATTACTCACAAGCGAAAATGGTTGAGCGTTCGCACACGATAATTCTGCCGGGCCCAACGTGAGGTCAATGGCGCAGTGGTAAACACGGTTGCCTCATGATCAGTGTGTCCGCGGTTCAAGTCCCGGCAGTGGCGATGATTTGCATTACTGACGAGCTCTAATTGGAGCGAAACTCGAGTCTAGTGCTTCTTTCTGAAAGGGTCCGAGTGGAAAGTCTATGGGGGTGCGACAGCTGCAATCAAGTGTGGGTGATGTTCAGCATGAGGTCGAACAAAGCAAATGACATCCTCTATACCTCGTGGAGCAATGATTTTGAGGACAGTGTACATTAAACGACTGTTAACATGAATATAGTCAAAACGCTAGGACGTCCGAAAGTCCCGCCATTAAGTGAGGCCTGACGTAGGGCCCTGTGCTTATACAGCACAGACGAACTGTGCTGGCGTGGAGTTCATAAACTCCATTTAAGAATAAGCTGGAAAATTTATTTTTGAAAGATAAAGTTGCCCATTAAGAGGGTGTAAGAATGGCTCAGGGCAGTCGAAAACCGCAGTCAACCCAAAAGTGGTTAATCTCTAATTTGGTTTGAAGATGGAAGACGATAGGTAACCTCTACCATCCAGTTAAACGGATTGAGCACAAGACTACTCCACAAAAGTACTAATTTCCTCGCCATCAGACTGGAAGTCGCACTGAGGCGTGGGTACAGAAAACCACCCCGCCAACTTAACATGCCGCTATGTTTGCAAATTGAAGCACTATGCTTCCAGTCTGCAATTCAGGATTGGAGTCAGAATGAGTAAACCAGTGACCATAACTGTACGGAGCTTTTTATACGAAGCTCAGCTAGTTAGTCACACAGCGTTATCGCATGTGCATCTAACAGAGACTGTTGTCAATTAATGAATGGTAGTTTTGTGTTTCAAATCAGATTGTTTCTTCACAGAGGTGTCATAAAAACCGTAGCCAGTTTCGCCAGTTCAGACCGCGACGAGTTTTTCAAGGAGTCGTACAAAATCCGACTGGCGGGTCGTTTGAATACCATGAGTTTGAACTTCCTTTCACGCTGTTTGATCAATATTTGACTGTTTCTTAGCACTAAAACCTTCGTGAATTACAAATTAAGTAATTCTCATTCGTGTGATCGCCCCAGTGATTGTGCAAAGGACAAACTGCGGATATTACGTAAAGTTTATCCCCGCGAGGGACCACGTTATGCCGTGCTTGCTCTGCGACACGTGGTTGCACATCTAATGTCGAGAAACGTCTAATGAAATCTACAAAATGTTAACAGCAACGCAGCCGGACTACACCTACATTGTTTGTTTCTGTTGTAGAAAATCTGGGCATCCTCCTAGTTTTTAAGCTTGCACGTCATCATATGCGGTGGATGTGACATTCTCCGACCCACCGGCTGTAACCAGTAAGATATGCAACGCGAGTATTACAGGCACAGTATCCTATGCGTCAGTTGCCTTGGGAGCAATGTCGAAGGGGGCTACCTCGGTTGCTCCGAAAACGCTCATGCTAAATGTTGCTGACTAACCCCCAACTGCTTGCAAGCAACCGGGACCAAATTCTGAGTCCTTCCGCCTAATCCTACCTGAGAAACCCAGTCCTGCTGCTTGGAAGGGTTACGTTGATGGTGGTGAAATTTTCCAGGGGCATCAATATCCTCGCTCTTAAAAGGTTAAGCTCCTCTGTTAGAGAGAATTCTGTAATTGTTCAGAACCTTAAGGAATGCGCTGCCACCTGTTTAAAGCTTACTGCCGAGCATGATCGAGAGCACTGCAAGGGACGTTACACTGAGATAGATATAATTCAATATGTTCAAAACTCTATCACGAGGTTGAAGAAGAAATTAGATTCGCCATGTTAACGAAGCCCGGTTAGCGAGGGTAGTGCTTCCACCATTTATTTTGGTTGAAGACGTTCTCCCAGCGGCACATGAGCTGTTGGACAACTCTGGGGCCCGGAAATACCTTGCTATATCATGGGCTAAACTTCAGAGGCGAAAGGTCGCTCAGAAGGCCAGTGGAACCACTGACCGCTTTCGCAATCTTGTCATTAACGGTGCTCTCGGTTCCATTAGCCACAGTGTGGAACACGACAGCAGTCAGTGGCGATTCCTGTCAACTGCACTTGAACTTACTAACTTCCAAGTTCAAATTACTCACCGCATCCTGCGGCCCAAGCCGCCGTCGGGTGAATCTCGAACACAACTCTTCAAAATTACTGCCACCTTGCATCACATGGCATCGCACGTGCTGGGGAGGTGCCGCCAACGACGTCATTTTTTCCTCGACGGAATTTCTTTCCACCCCGATCGTTCTAAAAGAAACGGAATTCAATGAAAACCAATGGCCGCCCGCGCATCAATGCCTGGTGGTGCCTACTGAAGATTTAATGGCCCCAAAAACTGTTCGCAGCCGACTCCTATGGGGTCGGCGGCCTCCATCAACGTTGCGCTTTGAACGGACCATCGCATTCGCAATCCCAGGATAGCGTTCATTATTTTACTATTACCTCTATAAAGTGCATGTACGCAAGTGCGCTTAGCCTAGCAAATAAATTGTCACAGCTTGGCAAACTGTGTTCTACCGCAAGTCCACGATTGATGCCATAACGAAGTCGTGGTCCAGCATTTCTTACCCAGATTTTTAGCCCGTTTTAGAGGATATAATGACCGCCCATGTGGATAAGGCTGAAAGTAGACGGGGGACCGACCAGCCGTGTCCGTACTTTTCTTCAGACTTTCCTTCTTTACAATCCTGCAATTGTTGCGACTCGGGAAACGGTTTGGTGAACGATCTGTCTAAATTGTTTCAAACGATGACTGGTAGGGGTGCTCTATCGTCCTCCATCTTTAGATAGCTTTAAGGACGAAATCTCATTAACTGGACCGGGTGGTTCACCTACCTTATGATTTTACCATCTTCTCTTAATGGACGATTTCAACTTACCTGGAATTGACTTTCGGGTTGTCTCGTATGCAGGCACGGAAAATTTTATCTGCACGATTCTTTCACACAATCTGAGCGTTGGGCTTAGCAGAGCACATATCTAGCTCCACTCTGTGGCGTATTGGCCATAATCCGTCGCGGCTGGATTGTTTGCCCAATAACGAAGATTCGGTGGTGGACAACCTTACAGTCACCGCACCATTAGGACTAAGTGATCACGCGGTCGTTTTATTGGACTTCATTTGCGGCAAGGACCTGGTCAGATTAACGGCTAATCATCGCAGAAAGGTCCGGAAAATGGACGTAGAGAAACTACGCGTCTACTTGGAAACGCAGTCCTGGGTGATCTACACTCCCATCCACCTTGTAGATGATCTCTATGGGAGGCTTACTGCCATACTTTCCGCAGCCGTTGGTGATTCCACACCATTATCGGGCTCCGAACAGAACATGCCTCTAAGTCAACTACTCTCTAGTACATTCAAACTCATTCTGAAGAAGGGGCATGCTTGGACGTGTTATCGATTATCAGGATCTGAAGCTGACTAAAAGTATACACTGCCCTAAGGAATCGGCGTACACAGCAAATTCGATGTGACCGTCTTCATTATCAAAAACGTCTCGCAGAAAGCTTTGTCGCCTACTCCAGTTTATAGAACGAATTCGCAATACGGAAACTGGGGTTTCACAACCCTCACACCTGTCAGGCCATACTAACTCTGATACGGAAGTCGCTGATATCCTCGCTGGGTTTTAACGCAGTGTCTCTGCGCAGTGACCACCAGTTCTTCCGGTTCGCCTTGACACTCAAATCGATGGCATTTAAACTGTGGACATCTTCCTCGTGGTGGTGTTGGGTAAAGTCAAAAGCCTTAGGGACAGCTCTACAGGCCTCGACGATGTACCTCCCAATGGGTTGCGGGAAGCGGCCGAAGAGCCTGCTGATTCACTTAGCTTACTTTCTACTCACGGTTACCAAACTGCTGGTGTTACCGACGGTGGTTGGGGTTGGCACTCACTGCGGGCAATCGTCGCCTCCTGGAAGTCTACCTGGAGGCTCTTCTGTTAGGCTTACGTGAGGTTGTGGACGGGCGCGAGCTTCGAACGCTGAGCGTCTGGATCCGACGTGTGAGTTCGGTCACACGGTCTGTCAGGAATGCCAGTGATTCCGGCGGTTGCGCAGATATTTGGGAGACATGTTTCCCATATGTCTTCCGGATATGATCAGCAGTATCGGCCCATTGTAACAGGGGTGCTTGAAGGGTGCACTAGGAATATTTTGCATATCCCTAGGCAGTCGCTGGATCAATAGTTCCTTCAGAGGAGACTCCTCCAGCTAAGTTGGGCCTGCAAGGCGTTGCATATGGCGTAGAAGTTGCGAAGGCTTCCGGTCGCCCAGCTCGGTTGAACTCAGCAGCTGGGAAATGCATTGGCGATCCGAAAGGCCAATACATTTGATATTGCCCTCAACAAACTGCACGTATGGTTCAGCGGAGTCTGGAGGCTCTAAAATATCGTCCACCTCGTCTATGACATGAGGTAGAAGAGCAGCAACCACATGTTAGGATTCCATTAGTTCCGTAGTGATGTTTCTCAGTGCAAATGTGGCTCCCAGCTGTACAAACCAGCTTCGGAGACTGTTTTCCCCAAAAGACGCGATCGAGACTAAAACAGCACTGACGAAAACCTTTGGCGAACTGGAAATCTGTTCTTGCATACTTTTGACGGCAATGGAGATTAAAGTTAAATAGATAAATGAAAAAGCAGGGTTAACTTATGTCAGAGAAAAAATAGGTACCTGTGAAAAAGTTAAATAATTTGTAGGTTCACCAGGTTAGTACGTACGTGCACTAAATTATAGCTTTCTCAGGTGCGCGAAGTGAAAATACTGATAATTATGGGGACCGAAAATATATTATGCGATAATTACAATTGGTCTCGATCAGCGCTAAACGCCGCCGATACGTGGAAATAGCTAGGGAGGCTGAGGATCCGACTGTCGAGCGCGCGAGCAAACCGTAAGGGTATCTATGGCGTCCTTAGTGCGCATAGGTCGATAACCATGCAAACGCTATCGTGTGCATCAAGCAGACCGCAGGCAAAGATCGTTGAGGTCCTATGTACAATGTGAGTAAAGATTTTGGTAGGGACATTACACGTCCTGAAGCAGGCAGACCGGGAGTATCTTCGGGTTACAACAAGACTTTCCAGCATACCCCTAAGTAGGGCTCCAGCACTGGGAGCACTGATATCCCGAAAATAATCAGCCTATGGGCAGACCGTTAGCCGGTCAGTGATGTTCACACTCACCACTGCGGAATGGAACTTGAAATCCAACATTTTGCTATCAACTTCCGGTAACTGTTTCACTGATGTCCCAGGCAAGGGCAAAGAGGGTGCATGTTTGTCGGCTACTCGCGCGATTTCGGCTGTCAACAGTTTCACGTTTGCAAGTAACGCATTAATCTGTGCATTGACGCAGTGAGATAGCTCTAAGGGATTGCATGAGGTACAAAATGAACTTTCTCACCATTCAATGATGAACTGAACTCTTGGAAATCAGCATCAGTAACCGCTTCTTATAAGGCACTTCATGCAAGTAACAGAAACTGAAGTATTACTCTCTCACTGTCGTCATTTTGGATTATTGTGTGTGCACCGTACTTTACGCTGCCGACGAGTAATCGGTCTGTCGGTGCTGCATGACGGAACAGAGTGGTTGACAGCAGTGGGTGCAAACTTTCTATTTTTAGCATTAACAGCTTCATCGTGGTCATCGTCTGAAAAACGTGGTTTTTTACTGGTAAAATGATACCCAACTGTAAGGGCGAACTTAATTTCGACATTTTTGGGGTAAACCCATGTTTATTGTATCGTCACTTGAAGGTAGATTACCTGAAGTGTATCTGACTTCCATCCTCCTGCATGTTCGAAATCAACTGCAATGAAATATTGGTAGGTTTGATATCAAGTAGTGTAACCTACCGGTGGTAACCAGTGTGCTTACTGGTCACTTCGGGTCGTCGGATTTCGGCTGCAGGTGGTTTCGTGCATACCTCTGGTACGCACTTCCAGGTAGTAGCGGAATGGTCGCTGTTGTTCGTGCAGCGTCAAGCCAACTGCTGCTGATGACGGCAACACTCTCGTTGTTGTCGGCCTTAATTTTAACCACATAGTAACTCTTCCACCCGTCCATATCTGGAAATGAATAGCATTTCCTTAGTTGTGGTTAACACTGTTCAGGCTGGCAAAAGAAGGACACACGGACTAGTTTCATTGGTTCATGTTTATTATTTTTTTGTTGAACTTATGTAAAAGTGATATAACAAGTGTACCGGATGACGACGGAAATAGAACGCATTCACACGGTACATCAGAAAAAAGCACACGGTACTACTGGTCGTTGAAGTCGCTTGCTCTAAATATGTACAACAGGGAAGATGCAATGCCAAGCACCAAGTAGTCAGTAATAGTTCGGGAACGCTTACAACACAGGACAGGCAGATTAGGGTCAACATTGTCAATGCCAACAATAACGTGGGGCAGGTTGTCTGCAATAATTACATTGCTGGGACTGGTGGTGGAAATAAATAAACTGTCAAGGTCCAATCTCCTTTTCTTGAGTTCCTTATCGTGAGCTTCAACAAGCAACGGCCGATCGGTCTCAACCACTTCCGCCATTGCGAACTCCTCCTTCCACATCTGGTACAACTGGGCAGCTGGATTGTAGGTGGATTGTAGCACACATTTGACTTGGTAAATGTACGACTAGAAGGGAAGGGCGGAAAACCTGTCCAGTTCGCCGTTGAGTTTCACGTCGTCCCCCAAATGTACGAGCAAATGGACATTGTAAGCCATTTCCATGCTCCAAATTAATGAAAATAATCATACACGAACATGCGCGAGCGAGAATTTCCATAGTACAGCAAAGATTTGCTGAAAGTCGGATGAGCAAGTGCATAAATCCCTATGGATAAGTCGAGAAAGTTGGGGTAGTTCTCCTAAAGTGTGGTTCCTTCTAATATCCATGGTCCAATGTACTAGAGAAACTGTCTAAATTCACTAGCTTTCCAATTTTTGAGCTCCAACTATTCTCGCCAGATCCTTGAGAGGTCGTCTTTAAGTAGGCGGGAGGGGGTAGTAATGCTCGGGTCAACGTGTTCAGCGGCGTTAGTTTCCAAACGTATGCCTTTGTTGTAAGGGGATTCCAGCCATAATGAGATCAGTCCTCGTACTACACCAAGATAAACAGAATGAATGTAATCGTACGGGAAATGGTTTATCATATCCAAAGGTAGGGCCTCAAAAATAGACTACCTATGTTTCCTGACACACCGAAATGCTTCGTCTGTGCGATTTGGGCCGTCTGGTAAGGGATAGGTAACCTTGTGATCAATGTAAACATCCCTTTGCGTACAGCGGTCACAATTGACTCATCCAGTGTGCTTTGGCTTCCGTCTTACAAATGCCCTAGTTGGCGAGTCACAAATAATCTTGATGATAATCGACTTCTTTTTGGACTGCAGGTTACCGACTGTAACTCCGTGTGATGTCAAAGCACACAGTACAGCGACCAAATTAGGCAGATTGTCCTTCACGTTCGAAGGTTTGCTTTGACCAGCAGAAACGCCAACCATGAAAGGGGACGTTGTAACAGGCTTTACTAATCTACAAACTGTAGGCCATAATTGCAACTTTGACGACTCGAAAGGTCTTATGCCATCAGTATGCAGCTGGATAACTGGGTCATTGGCAATCATCAGTGATGCATCATTTAGCAGGCGTGACGGGGCAGTTTGCAATCCAAAGTGAGCGTAAGTCCCACCGGTTATCAATTTCGACGGAGCAATCACGTGGTGAACACACCAAAGAGCGGACGTCGGCCGGAAGAAAAGTCGTCAAGAGATTAACTATTCGCAAAAGCGCTGTAACTGCCCTCCTGAGAATCCGATACTCTGAAACCCATTCTTTCAAGCCCTCTACCACTAAGGACACTGTTCTACAATTCCCTGAGTCGTATGTAACTGAGAATCTGCTAGCACGTGCTTTGTTTTTAGCAATGCCATCTAAACGAGAAAAAACGATTGAAGAAACGCTTACTGTTCATCGGCACTGTTGTAATGACACCACATTCAAACCGATCACTGGAATCCAATGCTATCATGCGTCGTCGTTTCCAGTAGTTGATAGCCCCCTTTGATGGCAACTGTATTGCATTCCTATGTGCTCTTCGACTTTCAGATATGCCTAAGTAGCTGTAATGAGCAGTAGTACAGTACGTGTTTTAGAATTACATACATAAACAATTTGCAAGGTGAATCTTTTGGAGATATCATCGCTCCACCGAGCGCATAGAATGCGCGCTAGTTAGCGCGCATTGAGCAAACTTAAGCAAACTTGGTCAATCCTAAGTTTTCTCATTGAGACGTAAACAGCGTGCATCATAAGCACTTTCTAAAATACCCCATGCACAATTATTAACATAAATGAAAACCCCTTGCATATTTGGCTTAGAAGCAATTGTGCACGAAGGTATTTTGTTTATGCATGAAAGACCATGCACTAAAACCGACCAACGCACACACAGCAACTAATCTTGATAATGGAAGCCTCAGGGTTTTTCAGCAACCAGTGAACGAATGGCTCGAAAGCACTCCACTTTGACAGCTTTACCAGCTCATGAATGAATGCGTCATTCGACTGCGCCTACAACTATGTCATACGACCCAACAGATCTCTCCAATCCACGGGACCATACGTATCGATAAGTAGCCTCCACTCTGCTTACCAAACCATGCACGTTTAAATTAGAGAAAATTGATTGGACAGCCCTTTGACATCAGACATCGGCCGTGTGTAGGCTGCAGCATTTGACCAATCACAACTCCTCGACGTGTCGACCCTCATTAGCCGCTTTATGACGCCGAATTTTCCGCTGACTGCGTTCATAGGGAAATTTCGACGGTCAAACTGTTGTTGAAACATGATTACAAAGCGTTTCATAAAACTACAAACGTGAGGGACGCCTGTAAACCTACTTTAACGTAGGAAAATGCACAAAAACAGGACAAGTAATTCGTGTTTTATTTGTTACATTCGTCACCTTTACCATTCGTTGGTACCACTGTCATTAACTTTTCCATGAAATCAGGATGTATGCTGGAATGGAGACGAGGTGGGCTGCTGAGACAATGACATTAAAGAACACTTCCAACTGGAGAGATTACTACACGTAATTGTAGCCCGCCGCTATGGTGCTTCAAGGTCGAAACGAGTTGTAAACGTCTATTGAGGCGCGAAGGGAGATTTTTCAAATTCTTCACAAAATTTTAAAACTCATATTGCGGGACAAATATACACATTTCCTCGAGTATATTGATTGCGTTGCAACGAAGGAAATCAGCTATAATCAAAACTTGTCCATATTCGCACTTTTGTTGAAAAAATGTATCGCCATTTTCTTCGACAAAATCATAATGTTGGCTTTCTTAATCGATTATGCGTTCTGAAAATGCTTCCATCGGAATTTTCGCGGTGGAATACATGTTCCCATTCAACGGAAACGCTCAATTGCGCGTGGCTTGAGAGATATAACTGAATTTGTAATTTTCGACCGCGTTGCATTCACCTTGCATTGTACACGGAATATCACAGTAATTTTTAATGAAACCTATGCCACCACGTCAGTTAATTAATTATACATCTGAATTATATGTTCAGTTTGTTTCCCTTGCAGTATTTCCGATGGAAAATGGTCTGTGTTATCACGCGGTTGTTTCTACCTACGGTATGGTGTAAACCTGGGTAACACGTCCCACTCTATCAGTAACAATGTGCTTATTATTTTGTTTATTGCCTAGTGACCATGCTTGAATGTAGCTTGCTATGGGTACGCGAGTCAATGCTCACTTGTCTGACGGAAAATGACCAACTTTGATGATCGTTAGTTATCTGACGGAAACACTGATTCCCACTTCTACCAATTCAGCTACAACGTTTCTATCTTCTTTACATGGAAGCTTATGGTCCCGATGACTGCTTGTCTCTGTTTACGCCTGGTGCAGAATTAACTGACGGCTGCTAATCTGTTAGCTCACGTTTGACCAGAACTGAAGAAGACCAATATAACTTATCCATAACAATCTAAATACACGTTTGTTCCGATTTTCCCCGTATTCTACTTATCAACGTTTATCGTAGCTGCACGGAGCAGCTACTAGTGTGCATAGATGCTGCATACTTAGGCGTTCATCATAGCTTAAGTGAACTGGACTGAGCAGCTTCTAGTGTCAACGCTAATCATTTGAGATACTAGGTAATTTGCGACCGGCCTTCGCTGATCGGCTCCAAGACAGCCTCCTTGTTTGCGCACCTCATGACCCAAATCGAGTTTTGAAAAATGCGGAACAGTTAAAAGAAATTGTCTCCCGATGGAATCCATAGCATCACAATCGGATGGTGAGCTCACTACTGTTGATGCGACAGCCCAGTCATCTCACACACCCGTCCATATGCCCTCTTTACGATCCTAGTGTGCCATCCCAAGAGCCCTACGGGTCATCAATTTGACCTGATGTTAATGACACTCCAGCGCCGGGCGAGTACACCAACTCAGGGGGTATATTGTTCAGCTTGTTTGTACTTTATTTTCAGAATACGGAGGGGGCGTGCTCTGATGGGGCTGTCGTAGTGTCTGCAGTTAGCTCAACATTTGAATGTGATGCTATGGTTTTTGCTGGAAGATAATTTCCTTTAACTGTTCTGCATTTTTGAAAACTCGATTTAGGTCACGAGGTGTGCAAACACCTATCGACGGAAATGTGAACCATGTAAGCGACATTATTTTGTTCGAAAAGATTCCATATTTGGAAATACCCGTTCTACGCTAGAGGTAGCGTCCAAAATTTTGCTACGCTGTGCGTTCAAGAACAGCCTAACACTCACAGCGTTCATGGTGGTCTGACCTGGGAACAGACGAAATACGCTCAACTTACTATTCTTCATCCGAAGACGTGTTCGAGTAAGCCGATTATATTATTTAATTCTTTCGCTTTCGGCCGACCATCATAATAATCATGGGCGAATGGAAAGCCTACAGATCTTTGGAT
>LUCH01007618.1:0-15558 GCA_013368495.1 Paragonimus heterotremus | reverse complement strand
GAAAATTGTATATGTGAATTATAATCCTGCATTTTTCTTTCTGCTTTTGTTCCATATGCAACTCTAATAATAATAATAATAATAATAATAATGGTATATTTCTCAACGCACCTGTGAGAAAACACGCTCAGATGAGCGTGATCAGTACACACTCTACTAAATTTACTATAAGCTTTAGTTTTATATTCTTCTACATACTGAACCATGAGTGCAATAAGTCAAATGTTAGACGGGGTGCAAGTAAACTTTAAGTACTTAATAAACAACTTCAAGCAAGCTGTTTTAAATTTGAGCCTGATATCAGAGACAGGCATGTGTATTTCATGGGCTGACAGCTAAACTTCCTCCGGACCACATTTAAAAACGTTATCAGTAGATACACAACGTTTGTGATGAACCTTATATCTGATGATGTAAGATTACTGTCCAAGTCCATTTTAAAACTTCGAATGTTGTTGCTTGCTTTGATTTCCTTCGGAAGTCCGTCCCAAATATAGAAATATTTTACAATAAAGAAGTTGGCTCCTATCTTTTTGCGAGCTAATAGAGTTGGTAAATTGAACCTTTATTTCTTAGGCCATGTGGGGAGTTGTGTTTAAAATGAGCGGCGAATGCTGCTGCGATGACGTTCAAGCATATCAGCTTATACAGAAGTATAAGACTCAACTTCAGTCTTTTTAACCAAAGTGGATCATTAACAAGTGTTTCATAACGTTCGCCATATGTGATTAAGTATGAAAATCCTGATAAGCTTTTGGCAAATGATTGTTGGAGATTTTCTAACACAAGCCTATCAGATGCTCGTAAATGGCGGTAAATGAAGATACAGTACTCTAGTTGAAGTCGAACAGATTTTGTGAGGAGCCACCTTTACTTCCCGTAGACCGAATGTCTTTTTGATACAGCCTGTTGTCCCTTCAGGTTTTTGCAACGTGAAAGCGTACTTGTACAGAGAAATTGAAGGAGCTTGAATACCATATTCCTAGATCTCCAACGGATGTGGTTCTGTCAAGATTATGACAATCTAGTGAGACAGACCCATTGGGTATTTGACCATCATAAGTGATACTGTTTGCCGAGAACATTATCAGCTATGTTTTGCAGCATGACTCCAATGATGCTAGGACCTGCCGCAAATTTTGTAGACAAGAGACGGAGTTGTTGAGTTGGCGGAATGTATAAACGATTTTGATATCGTCAGCAAACAGAAAGTGTTTGCCATTTTTAATAACATCGTATGCGTCATTTATATACATGAGGGAGAGCAGTGGTCCCAGAACTTTTCTTTGACCCACCACATTATTCACTGGTTTTGGCATTGAGCGATGCTCTCCTATGTTGACAGTTTAGGTTGGACCTTCATGGTATGACGAAATCCAGATTTTCCAGTAGTCTTGTATGCCGAGTGATGTACTGCGATTAAAAAGCGCCCATGGAGCACGCGATCAAGTCTTTTGCGTGCCTAGGATTATGGCACTCACCGTATTTCCCGCATCGGCAGATATCGATATATGGTTTAAGAATTCCAACTGACATATCGTACAAGGTCGCCTACTAAGGAAACCGTGCTGCGAAAAATTTATAGGGTTTACTGACCTTAAATTTGATATCCTTCGAAAAGTCAACCACAATCAAGTTTGCTTCCAACAGAGTAGTAACCGGTAATACTGTGTTCTCCACGCTAAACTCAACAGCAAAATGTGAGATGAAGACGTTAAATATTCCCAGTGGTCCGAATCAAACGCTTTATCTTCGGCGGTAATAAATTTTACAGGAGGGTCCCTCATGGAATTTCTCCGTCTCATCAGTTGCAATAATTTCATGACTCCGCGCTTACTACCAAGCGCAAGCTGGTGCTCCGTTTATATAACCCAGTTGCGTTGTAGGTTCCATGTATTTCGGCATGGTGCTCATTTGCTAGGGCTAAATCTAGTGTTCTTCTGTGCATCGACTCATGCACTTTAAGTCTGTCAGTCTCTTTTACAACAAGGATTCTACCTTGTACATACGGGAAGGCACGTTCCGACTTTATGGAAGCCAGAATGTGGATAGAAAAAGTGAAGTGTTTGATAGCTTCCTCAGATGTTACTCGTGGGTCTAACGCCATAAAGAACGTATTTCAATTTAAGGGACTTGGTAATGAGAAGAATGTAATCCAATCCATGAATTTTGTCGGACGATAGAATACACTTTCCAGTTCTGTAACCATGTTGAAGTCAGACTTATATTTGATGACATTATGACCACTTCCTGGAAATTGCTCAGGAACGGATACCCCTACAGACCAGAGACCTATGGTGAAGATGTTATCCGGAATATGCCCTGTCTGGTGGACGCTAGCATGTTTGCTCTGTCCATTCAGTTGAATGCATGAAAGAAATTCAGCTTGCTTTGCTGCAGCTGGGAATGAGGTCCAGGAGATATGAAGTATGTTGATGTCAGCATCTACTAGTTTGAGGTCACAAGGCATGTTTGGTACATGAATTATCATCTCTAGAAGATCAGTCAAACCACTGATAGTATCATTAGGCGGTCGGCAAACGCATACCGCAGGTAGCTCTGGAGAAAAAACGGAGACCAGTTCCCACAATGAGTCTTCAATTTTATTAAAACAGACCTGCCAAATGTAACTGCAGAAAATTTTTCTTGTATATAGTTATCTACAAAATTTGCCCTGAAATCGGAAAAAATATCTACGGTCAAAACATGGGTGTTAATAGACACATACCCGTATGTTATCGTCGAGGAGATGGCGGGTATCTAAGAGGATTACTTACCGTCAGATAAATGAGAACCGAGTGGCATACAAGTGACAAGAAACACTGGAACGTAGTTAGAAATCAACAGAACAGGCAGCACGCAGGCTGTTAATGATAGAGTGGAACATATTACTCCTTTTTGCATTGTCCCATACGGGCCGTGGGTAGAAACAACTGCGTGATAATATCAAGTGCAGCCACCTTTACAATTGGTATTCCGTCGACCGTTTTCTACCGGAAATACTGACAAGGCAACAGACTGAACATATAAGTTAGATACATAACCAACCCACAAACGTGGTGACCTAGCTTTCATTGAAATTCGCTTTAATATTTGGTGTACAGAGCAACGTGAGCGTAATATGGTCAGATATCATGAATATTTCCCAACCCACGCAAACTCGAACGTTTCTGCAGCACACGGATATGTAATCCATCATGAAAATTCAGATGGGAGCATTTTCAGAATGCGAAATCGACTACGAAAGTCAACAACTGTATCGGAAAAATGGCAGATCATTTTTCTCAACAAAAGAGCAAATGTGAACAATTTTTTAGCTATAGTCTATTCTTCTCGCTGCCTCACAACTAGTATATTCGAAACAATTTGTATCCTTGTCCTGAAGTATGCACTTCAGTGTTTCACAAAAAAATTGGAAAAATCTGTTTTTGTGCAACCGGACGTTTCTAATTTGCTTCCGCCTTGAAACACCGTACCGGCGAACTACGCAGTTATCGATCCTTCTGGTACGCTTTCTGATATAGGTAGGTGAAAGGAGGGATCAGAGGCGGCTTTAACAGG
Organism: Paragonimus heterotremus; assembly: GCA_013368495.1. Classification (NCBI taxonomy): domain Eukaryota; kingdom Metazoa; phylum Platyhelminthes; class Trematoda; order Plagiorchiida; family Troglotrematidae; genus Paragonimus; species Paragonimus heterotremus. Next base: position 11,997 of record LUCH01007618.1, on the reverse strand, counting down.
ATATGTCTGATCGTTGAGAAATAAGGTGATCTAATGATGGATACCACTTCTACTACCATATGCCTTCATCTTCCGTGGAAATGGACCGTGTAGTACCCGGTCAGTTGCCTTAGCAAAGTCGAGAAAGTTGGCGTCTGATACATGATAATGATCTCTTACCTCCTTAAGCTGTCCACGAAAACCAACATGTTCGTTACGGGGGACATATTGCAAGAATATGCGTTGGGTTTCAGAGATGAAAGTATTGCTTAAAAGGTACCTCAAAACATCTCGTTTAAGGGGGATACTGTAAGATTTTACAGGGAACACATTTGGGCCTGTTGATCGATAGCTGGCATGAAAGTAGCAAATTCCTGACTCAGAAATAAGGATAGCAGTGGCCTCTTTTCACCCACTGAGGAAAGTAACCAGCAGAAGAAGACGACATGAAGTGTAGTTATACGATTTGGTTGGTACTGAGGAGGATTCATTCGCACTCGTGGATAGTCATCGTCCTCAACCAATGGGCTAAAAGAGGTACACATAAATGGTAAATCCTGAATGTTGTACACTTACAAATCCACACGTAAAATAAGCTGCTTAAATACACGTGGGGATAGACTTTGGGGGTAAGGTGATGAGTCAGAGCTGCAACTGGTGGAGTACTCATGCCTGAGTAGTACAGTGACCACGTTGGTTTCGGAGATGACTTCCTCTCTCGATCGTCGAAAGGACAGGGCTGAAAGAGTGTTCTTTCAGCGGTGTCGCATATATTCGAAGAAAATGCTTTTGTTTCAGCACGTAATTTTGAGTGTTTTGACTGTTCTTGGTGACGATTACGATGGATTTACGATTTTCACCCACTGCACATTTTGAAAAATGTTTCAATCTCTTCGGGCTTGTCGGATTGTCTCTGCTTGGCAAATAGTCTCACATGACTTTCACAAAATCTTCTAATCCAATTTAAAGGAGAGAGCTGGATGAGCTCATTAGCAATTTGCGCGGAACATGCGATAAATCAGCCTCGAGTAACATATGTTTTATACGTTGGTAGTCCGATGTGACTGAAGTGGCGTCCACACAGAGCTGCATGAGTTGATTTATCATACTGTCGAATTCGGTCAGGCCGGAATTGAGGATTAAACGTTTCTCTGAATGTTGCATTACTCAGTAGCATATGAATTCAACGATCAGGATAAAGTGTTAACTGTGACCTAGGGGAGCCTCAAAACTAACCTCATCATCTGACGACTTTTGTCTGCGATTAGTAAATCTAACAAAGAATAATTCCCCCCCGGACTGTATTTTGTTGCAGACTTCACACTTTACATCAAGGTTTGCCGTTGGACAACAAAAGCCAGGGCTGAATCACAGCCATCTTCCGGAGTTTGTTGACATTGTGCTTAGGACGCTTTAAGGGTGTTGAAAACAACCGTGGCAAGCAGGCGATAGAAGTCAAAAAGAAAATCCAATCGTCCAAGGGAATCCTCAAAGGTGAGGGGTAGGTAGCTCCCATTAACAACGAATCGTGGCTAAGTAACTTTAGTTGCAACCACGTAACATCGAATGTGGAGTAGAGAATAATTTAAACTGAACTTATACGGAGTTGTACTGAGGATAAAAACAGAAAGAAAAATGCAGGATTATAATTCACATATACAATTTTCCCATATACTATATATTTGCCCATTCGTAACAACCTGTTTACCCTGGTAAGCCATCAAGCTATGATTAGTGGTAGCGGGTATTTACGGTTCACTTGATCAACATACAAAAACCGTCCACAAAAGCTGCGGGAAAAAATACTCCCACTTTATTGAATCGTTCACTAACGATTCAAGGTTCACAACGAGTTACGCGTAATCGGTTAATCCAAAAATGCCCTTCTCAATATACAAACGGCAGGGAAGACAATCTATCTTCGAAACGGTTAATGAGAAGACGCTCGTGAAAACTGGATTTAATACGGTACTAATTGAATCAATGTATATGAAAATTCAATGTCATACCTCGAATGTGAAATATCCTCGCAAATCAAACAAAGAATGTGCCGGTACAACAACTCTGACAACCAGGCACCGCTCAGTAATGGAGGACGATAAAACTGAATTGAGTTCACTTAAACAAATGGTAATTGGTCGGGTTGAAGCAAAGTGACTGTTCACGCATTGAGAAATGGTAAGAATTATAAGCTTCTCAAGAAAGAGCATGGAAGAAAAATGTCTTATTTTGACATTTATAAATGTACAGGGGTCAGACTGAATAAGAGTGAAAGAAACGGTTATAGTAGTTGGTGTGAGAATAAAATGATCGGTACTGTTTATTCTTAGAAAAATGAAGAAAGATAGGACCACCCTTCAACACTGATCAAACAAGGCACAGCACTCTCAAAATAATGCAACAAACCTTAACAAAATCAACACCCTTTACTTCACATAATCGTATGAAAACCCCAAGTCACATTTTGTGCTGTCTCCACTGCCTCAAACACCCCTGATTAACGACCTGGTAATCATTGTGCGCTATGAAATATAGACTCCAGCTTGGGCATTGGCCCTGTAAGACAAACTGACGTCAAAACTTCAAGCGGAGTTTTTATTACCAAGTGATGTTCACTCTAGAAGTAGCTGTCGCTTACCCAATTATCTCAGAATACCATAACAGTTGCTTGCCCATGTTATATACGTCGTTAAAAAACACAAAGATATTACTATCGCGCGAAGTTTTTGTCAAGAAACCATATTATGTACATTATCCTTCATGTAGCATGTGATCACTCCGCATTTTCCCATTTAACACATGAGATTGAGTTCTTTTTATTACTCCCACAAACATCCTTTCTGCAAGGAAATGTTTTGTGGTGAATGGACGCCAAACGATTCGCGAGGTTTTCAACTCTTCGACGTTTTCAAGCTATCGACGAAGTCCTGTGCTAGAGTCTGCTCAATTCTTCGCCGGATTTTGGAATTTCCCCTCCTCCCACGCCCAAATCGGAGTACTTCAACCTTTTCCAACTGAAGTTACGTCATATAACGGCGAAATTCTTCAAAGATAAGTTTTCACGTATTCCCCGGCATGACTTTAGAATATTTGGAATTGTAACGTGCGGTCGAAACCAGCAAGCGCGCACAGGTTAAGTTTGAATTGTGTAACGGAGCGTGCTGCTGTGCTGTTGCGTTGTTTTAGTGTTCGTTTGTGTAAGTCGTGTGCATGGCTTACCGGGCCTTTGGTCCATGCTTGTTTCTTGTTGTTTCCTTTTACAGGACTTGCGCGAACCCCTATTCCGAAAGAACGCTGTCCCCCGATGTCTCCACGTTGCCCTAAAGTTGGTCCACAGGCGTAACGGACAATCACAGAAGAAACAGCCGGCTTGTATGTCACAAAATGCCGTCTCAAACCTAACATCGTGAAAGGTAAATTGATGTAACATCTCATCTTTTTGACTGAATCTGTGGAACAGACGAACTGTCTTCCTCCATAATGTGTGCATCGAACGTTTGTAAACTGTGACCCCTCTCTTTCTGATTTCACTATTTTTGTCAATGAACTTGATGCTTGTCTCATCATGTAGTCATTTGTCGCGTTGTGCCGCCTGTAATTATGCGTCAAGAACGCGCACATCCGGGGATGTCTCTCACAGATGTGTTCGGACCTTATTATTATTATTATTGTCATTATTTAATTTTTGCAAACCCTGGAATTTTTGTTATGGCCCGGAATTTGACCTCAGCCTTTGCGTGATGATTATTTAATCGCAGTTTTGTTTGGAATAACCTTTATCTGAAATCAAGCGCATCTGCCGTGTAAATGTTAAGTAGTGTTAAGTTTTTCTTCCTAGTGATAACTGTTTCAGTTTCACTATTAACATTTCAATCCATCACCACCTGTATATGGCAGTTATAAGCTGACGTCGATATTCTTTTCTTTACTACAACCACAACGTCTTCAACTACGCAGTCGAGATGCCCGATAACGTTAGAAATTCTGGACAAACCTCGAAATATTTCTTCAACGGAGATCGATGTTGATGAGACTGTCGATTTTTGGAGATTGATCACAATTTCAGCCGTGAGCTACAAAATGTTTTCCGCCATTGATGTGTGATATTGGCTTATTAACTTTCAAGTGTTCCATCCATCATCCAAACATGGCATAACTTATACACTCATTCAAGCTGAAGTGAATGAATACACCTTCCTCATTGAACGCAGAACCACACTTTCGTGAAGTTCCTAGCAGACTCCGTGCACCCGAAGTCGGTTCAAACATTGCGTCCCTCAAGTGTTGTAGCACGATTCCGATGGCTTTCAAAGGTTCGCTCCCCAGCATCCACTGAGTGAGCAGCGCCCGTGTTTTCCTCTTTCGGCTTGCTCTAAGTTACAACATCAGTCCAGGATAAACGTAAAACTTTAGTAGAAGTTTCGTAACCTGTGTAATGCGTCAATGATGTACTTTCCGTCAAAACCGCCGGAGGCGCTATGAAAGCTGAAAGCTACAGAACAAGTAATTTAGCTGTTGAATGCGTCACAGAAACTCCGTCAATAATTCCAATTAACAAGGTAACCGTATTAACGGAAATTATGTCTAGCCACACATATGATTATCAGAATCGGTAGGTTATATCGCAAAATAGGGCTACCAGATGGCATATTCTCTGTAGCACCGATACAATCAGCCGCACCCATAGAGGGTGTTCAAAACCACCCCTCAGTGTATGCGATCTCTTCGAGTCGACTACCGGCTTGTAATCACTCAGGCTTTGCTCTCATCTCCAGAGCTACTGCTGGTGGCGCTCCACATCTCATCTCACATGTTTAAACGAGAAATTAGCCTTCAGTTGCGCGTATATCAACTGTCTGAGTTTAATCACTAGGCCTCCAGAAATCAGATAGTTGGCTTATTATGCAAACCTCCCCACATTCGCCTTTCCAGAAACCTGATTCTTAAGAGACGTCGGAAAAGGTCCTATTGAGGGCTCGCGTCAGCTGAAATTTCTCATTTAGCCATAGGTGTTGACTGAAGAAGAACAAGCCTCTCACACTTTCTTCAATGCCGGACACTTTGTCGAACACGCAAGTGGTTGCTTATATATACGAGGAACACTACTCCGTGGTTTTCAATGTTGCATCACCGGACTGGCACCCTACCCTGACTCTGCGAATCTTATGACAGCTACTCATTATTGTTGACCTTCTTGTACTGGACAATGAAAACCCCGTGTTCAAAGTTAGCCCACATAGTACGGTTGCTCTAGATAAGATCCACCCATCATCCTTAAAAAGTAGCAGTTAGTCTTTCAAGCCCCCCACACAAGCTATTTAAACGGACAGCTCAGACGGGTATGCTTCCTACTGAACGAAATTAAGCCACGGCCGTGTTAATCTTTAAGGCGGTAGACCGGCATCCCTTGCTAGAAACCGGCCAGCCAGCTTTACTAGCAAACCATGCGAGAAAATGAGGCGCTTGCTAAAACACCCCATCCCGAATCACTTCCTAGGGAATAGTCTCCTCTCTTATGTGCATTATGGCTTCATTTCTAGTCGGTCATGTGTGACAAATATACTGACATCCATGTATGGTCTTATGGAAGCAGGAGATTATGGCTTCATCTCAGACGCTGGTTTCTTCGATATTCTTAAGGCAGTCGAGTTTGCTTACCTTGGTCCTCTCAAACAAAGCTGAAAGCTTATGAAATGCAAGGAAAGTTTCTCCGATAGACAGCCTTCTTTATTGACAACAGAGCTCGTCAGATCGAAAGCAGATCAGACCTTTCTTCTTCCCCTCGATTACTGCCGAAGTTCCTCAAGAGTCATTGCTGTATCCATTCCCGCTTCTTACTCATATCAACAACCTTCTAGACCATATTCACCCCAAAAGTCATCTATACTTGCAGCCTAAAAATCTAGAATATCAACGATCCCGGTGCACTGCACATAGATTTTGACGAAATTAAGCGGCGATCGAACGACCGGAGTCCTTCCCCAGATGACAATATTTCGCACACATGCCACTGGACGCAGTATTTGACAACGCCTCCGTGGTTCACAGTGGATTCGGCGCGATAAACATCACGAAAATCGCTGAAAACAAATATTTTGGCATTTGGCTTTCGCCTAACTTACCTTTCACGTACCATCACGAGATGACCGCAAAATTGGTTAACTACTCTTGGAATGACAAAACGAACCTTTCTCCGCCTGGCTAAGAGAACGCTTCAAAAGCCCTACAGAGATTATGTAAGGCCGCTGCCTGAGTAGACCAATCGAGTCAGATGCACCGGCTTGAAGAAGGACAGACTCATTGTGGAGTCTGTTTAGCGAGAGGCCACCTTGTTGGTTACTGGTCTATTGCTTATGGCTTATGAGTCACGATACAACATTCACGGCCTGTTCCCAACTGAATTTTGAAGCCTCTGTGGTGACTAAACTCTCGTGCACTTAGGCATGAGACTCATTAAGCAGTTCTTCATCCTAGGAACTGAGACCGACGTTGTCAAGACGCGAAATTTACAATCTCCGGGCTCAAACTTTTCTCAGACATAAATTCTTTTCTTATAGGGTTATCAGTCATTGAAACGACCACCACTGCGATAGCATTTGTTGTGCCCCTTTGAATAGCTTTAAAAGGTTAAGTTCGCATTTAACTAAAACATTATTATATCCGTAATCTTGCTATACTTTTGGCAATTGCTGTAAACGTCAATAGCCGTGCGACATCCGGTTTCCAGTGGTTGTCTTTTAGGTCGGCAAACGTCCGCTGGATGTCGTAACGGACTGGAACCGGTGACCTGGGTTTCCGGCCACAGACCCGCGCATTCGTTACCGAATTTGCTAGCCGAATGCCCGGACATTTCTGCTCAGCTTTGTTGACCAAGCGAGTAGTGTGAGAGCTCGAAAACCCGGGCGGCCTTTATAACTGCCGATCACCGGACTCCTTTGCGAGAGCTGAATATACATGGCCGGACTTATTGGTCTGGCGCGCCAGAACTCAATGGGGGTTCATGCGAATCTACAAAGTGCATAAGAAACCAAAACACACTTTTAAAAATGCATGATTTTAACCAATTTTATTAACTGCTATTTTCGACCTGTTACACCAAACAATTTTTTGTTAGATTTCTGTCAGTGAGCCAAAAAGGACGCCCCAAGCTCCATCTAGTAACCTTGGAGACTTTAAGCGCACTGACTGAGAACGCACAATTTAACGTATAACGGAGTGGGGACACAGGAAGATAAAGGTTCTCTGAGGGACTGGCCCACAGCGAGAATCGGAAATAATAACAAAAGCCGGTAGGCATGAACCATATGCTCGACGAGTCATACGTACAACTAACCCGGACGAAACTTTGACGGGCTTCAAAGATATAGCAACATTCTGTAGCTGTGTGCACATTCGCTTCGCGCTTTCTTCGCTAAGCGGCCCATCAGGTGTTTCCATAGTAGGAAAATGACGGCGTCCCAAACGGCAGCGTCCTAACGATCGCGTTTTTCACTAATTTTTATGGAGCCACTCACACACGAAGATTGTTCGAATAAATTACATCGCGATGAAAAGCACGTTGAATTCCGCCGCCCCCAGTATTTTTACCGAACATTACTCCGTTCCATACCTCGATGCCTCTAGCGTTCTCCCAATAGCCCCGCAACCCTGAAATATACCGAAACGTTCAAACAGGGACTTCCCCAAATTGCCGTCGAAAAAAATCTCCAATATGAAGTGGTTACGTGCATCAGGAGGAGTCTGTTATCTAGCACGCACATGACTTAATGTAGTAACGTGCATTTTTATTTTCAGAATCCCGTTCGTCAAGATCGAAAACAGACCTTGCCTCCAGAAACAGCAAAAATGGTGACACACAACCGCGAGTATATCAGCCCCAAGTTCCCATTCCGTTTTGTGCGTACATGTGGGATGAAGCATTGATCCTTCGCAGCATTCTTCGAACATAATATCTGGGATGGTTTTATAATACTTCGTGCACCGCACATGACACACTGATATAACGATTGTAGGTTATACGCACGACCTACCTAAAAAAAAGTTTCCAGCTGTACTGGTTTGAAGGCTACTGTTATAAGCTTCCGAGTACGTTGCTTTTCCGGCGACTGCTGTTGTCCGTGACCGTTTCACCTTGTTTCTTGCTAGCGCCTCAACAATGAGAGCATCGATACTTCGGAACCACCTAACCTAAACAAACATTATCCGGATGCCAATGTGACTATCTCTGTGACGGGTTAGATTACCGGCTGCAATAATTCCCACTCATGTTTTTTGTATGGCGGTTGCCGACGTCACAGGTGTGTGCAAAATGAGTGATTTCTTGCTCACTAATCGGGCCATCTTAGTAGTCGTACATTCCTTGGTGGCTATGAGGTTAACCAAGGCAATAAAGAAGGAGTTAAGCTGTATACCTGTACTGTGGGACAAATCACGAATGTTTGTGGTAGTCACAACTATGACACGACCAAGCACATCCGTCCAGTTAGCAAAATCACATACAACTCGGTACTCTCCATGCAGCGTTGTCGATACTTGCATGCCGAACGTTGAAAAAAAGTTAACGACCAGTCTCGTGCGACTAAGTAGCCTCTGTGGGTGGCTTCAGCAGCTGGAGGGTAACAGCTTACAGAAATCGCGACCGTAATCTTGCCTTGTTTTCCGCTAGGATTCACGTTGTTTATGCCTACAAGGGGTAAAAAGTCAATAGGCAAAATCATGCGGTGACCACCGACCAGTGGGCCGAAGCGGTTGATCAAGGCCATCACACAGTTTTCGAACACCTCGACCCTGTTAAGACATTTAACCGCGTGGACCATGTTGTTTCAGTCGGTGAGCTTTCCCATTACGAAGTGAAAAACAACCTCAATCCATGTCTCGATTTTTTTTGCAAAACGTTAGTAGAGGTTGTGCGTAAACCGTGCATTTCCTGTCTGAAGGTCTAACTCCAGTTGGGTATACCAAGGTTAACTTCTCAGCTTGCTTTCATTTTTGCTACTCATCAGCGATATTTCGCGTTAAATTGTCTCCCTTTAATTATTGTTTACTGGTGTTCCCATGTGATAGGGGGTATTCATTATCGGAACTGCGTATTTGAAGGAGGCTCAATTTTCCAGCACAGCCAGTCATCAATGTAGCCCTTTGTTCCCCCCTCAAAATATGAAATATTATAAACCGCCGCCCTATAGATTGAAGGTCAACTGAGAAATTTCGATCAGACGTTTTTGAACCAAAAGAGAGGGTCGGCTTTTTGCGGTAAATCGCTCGAGTAAAGCAATATTACCATCACGGAGGGATACAGAAACCATCCAGTTTCTTTGGTTGTAAGAAATTCTTTGCACGACAATGTTGCCACTAACGCATCATTCATCGCAGCAACCCAGCTATGTTTGGCGATGCCGTAGAGGATCACCGGACATCACGTTCGGCATGTATAATTCATCTTTTTATTCACCTTGGTAATGTTATAAGCGATGTGGGTTTTGCGAATTGGTTAGCTGGGGTGGGATGCAAGTGATCCGACTGCCGACGTTTGCTGACCATGCTCGGAGGTAGTAGGGCTTCGTAGCCAAGCCCTATCCCGTGACATCCGTAACTACTGGGATCGCTACAAGTGCGTTACCGAGTTTCCCATACGCTTGTAACTAAGGCTTCGAGACACCCACTTTGACTGGCCGACTGATCATTGTTAAGGATAACGTCATCCAGGACAAAGGCAGAACGAATAGTTTATCCACTTCTTGATCTCCTACAACATGCATCCAAGGTAGCTTAACGCTGGCTTACCTGGCCCTAGCTAAATACAACAGAAGCTCTCCGCCTGCTGCACAGACCAGTAAATCAGGTTCAACACAACGCATCAGGCTGAAGCGTGGTAAACGTGGTCTGACCGTGTTTCAGCGTGTTGGCACGTCCATGTCGCCCATCAGTAAGAACCAGGAAAGTCCTGAACCGCTAGCCAAATGCCTCTGTCACAGGATTGTCCCCTGGGCAAGGGCATAAAGCAAAAACACGCTCGGACGTGGTCACTGTCCCGAGCCCGCAAGACATTATCCTGACATTTATAACGCCACAGAAGACGAGAGCACGTTTCTGCGCCAAATAGAAACGGACGATCGGTTGAAACGGAGATCACTTCGCGATCTTACTGAGCCAGGAGCGAACGATTGACCCAGACTAGGCTGACTTCAAAAGACTCATCATGTCGAACGCTCGAAGCCAACTTGTAACAAGCTTGGTCCGATAGAAGACGACAAGGAGGCCCTGTTAACGAAATCTTCCCTGCCCAGACAGCACGATTCTTACTGGAGAGCGACGTCTGAATTCCTCGGGCTGTCAGATAGACCTGACGAATGATATATCATAACCTCAAAAGCCCCCAATGCGACTAAAATTGCCTACTGGTTGTACAGGGTGTATAAGAATTGCAAGATGCGAATAAGTTACTTGTCCACAAGTAGAACGTTCAACAGCAGAATTTTATCCGAGTCAGGCTAAATCTGTGCGTAAGCTAACGCGAAACATGGTATATTTAACGCCTCTCGCACGCAGTAAAACTGACCTTTTTTCGGCTCTCAGACTATTACGAATCATCCTTTTCACAACAGATGTCCAACTTGATTAAGAGGTGGTGCATGTTGGGAACGACTTCCTATCCGAGCACTGGCCTTACGCAGATAGGTACGAAAGTGATACTTCTGTTACGGGTATGCCTCCTGAAGCGGCATTTTTAGTCAAGATGGTCAGGGTACCGCAAGATATCAGCGGCTCACTACCCTTCGCACAGTCAAAAACCCTGGTAATGCGGACTTCGGAAAGGTCGGCCTAGCCCAGATAGTAGCTGTAAACCATCGGAAGATAGACACCGCCCCAGATTAGGATACACAATTACATATACTTAAATGGTGGTGTGTTTACCAATATTCCTTCTTCAAAGAACGAAGTGCAGGAATTGTGATAGCTTGTCGACTCAAAGAATCTTCAACTCATAGATGTAGTGGAGATGGGGGTTAAAGCCGGGCATATCCGGCCAGCAGGTAGACCTTCCTGTCTAATCCATATTTCATGAAGATCGGTTGATCAACAGGGGACAGGCGTAGCAGTCTACGTCAGTACTGAATTGATCGCAGCCGTTAGCATCCACCCAGCTGTACTCTCATTTGATGAATCCACGTGGATAAATGTTAGGACATCTCACTCGTCACAGCTCATTGTCAGCTTCATTTGTCGTACCCCATCCGCAACCCCATAAAGGGATGAAAAGATACGCAGCGCCATTAGACGAACCATCGCAGCCCTTGGATATCGCGCCATCGTTCGAGGTGACTTCAACCTCCCGTATGCATGTCTCTTCAGCGGGCTAACCTGCGGTACGGCGGTATAAGGTGGGACTCATCGCGCACGTTAACCAGCCCGCGAGATGGAAAGAAAGTCACAGACCATCTCGACTAGAAATGGTGTTAACCACTTTACCCCACACGGTTGACATGACCGCAGTTGGTACATCATTGGGTGTAGACGACCACGTCCTAACCAGCTTCCGCCCAATATATAATGTTCAATGGTTCAATGGGTTGTAAACGGGAGTAGGAAGCTGGAGCTTTTGAGGTTTCCGTATCTCGATGCGTAGAATCTCAAGGGCCTCAGCAACAGGCTGAAATGGGGAAAAGGGGTGCAGTATCTGAACTAATGCAGTAAATGTTGGTCAAGGCGAGCCTTGAAAATTGCTACAAAGCCGGAAGAAACAACGTGGTCCGGTAGAGCATTCCAAGCCTTACAAACTCGCAATGAGAAAAAGCTGACTGCATTCTAGTCTGCTATGTTGGATCTCAAGATTTAGAGGGTGACTCCCCAGTGTTAAGCTACTCCCCTTGTTGAGCATCAGGCGGCAAGGGTGTTCCGGGGACTGTATTATCAAAAAGGTTAATACCAAGTCACCTCGGAGCCGTCGGCACTCTAAGGAGTACATGTTCAAAGATTTCAACCTCTCCTCACATGGTTTAGTTTTCAGGCCTCGGACTG
>LUCH01007617.1:17131-29205 GCA_013368495.1 Paragonimus heterotremus | reverse complement strand
AACTTTGGGTTTTGTTTTTCAACTTTATCCTCTCTGGAATGCACTAGCATGCACTCGTATACTGAAATGCTTCTCGTAATACCTTTGACGTATCTTGCTTCTTAGAATAGATCCTGTCATTGCAGTCTCTCTCACTGTTTATTTTCCGAGAGATAAGGATTCCCTTTCCGTGTTAGCCATTCGATTGGCTAACCAGCATTGGCCAGCTGGACACGAAGGCCTCACTCACACACCCACTGGCCCTATTCCTTCGGGTTTACACCGGATACGTGGTGTGTGAGTGGAACCGCAAGTGGTGTGGCGCAAGCCACTTGGGGTGTTGGTTTAAAGCGCAGGCGTCCTTTGGCTTCGGTCACTGGGACAGGCTAATCCGTCTCGGATGCCGCCAACCACCCCTTAACGAGAGACGAATGTTAAGTAAGCGCCGGAAGTGTCCCAAGTTATCAAAGACCACCCAGGCGATAGGTTAGGAAGCCTTTTCACTAACGACACTATCAGAGCTGTGATACGATCCTCAACCCAGGCAAAATTTTCGACCAAACCCAGGCCGTCATCACCCGGAGTGAGCGCGACCAGTCCTGAACAGATCGCAGTGATTATGTAACATATAGGTAAAGAGTTCATCGTAAACGGGTGTACAATAAGAAGCCGTTTGTTCGGCTGTTCGGTTTCAACGTAACTGAACATTTTGGTTTTCCCACTGTCTTTTTTTCTTTGAAAAACATCAGCCCGGTGACTTCGAATCTGGCTTCAATAAATGTCAATAAGTTTATCCGGAACAAATGTCCCATAGTAAGTGATATAAATGATGTTTAAAACCAAATCGAAGCATGTAGACGTCGACGATATAATCGAACAAGTAAAGGTACAAAAATGTAGTCTTCCCATGATGGTTGGGTATGGGCTAAGAAACTGCAACCCGCACAATTCGGTTTATCGTTGGGTTCACGGTAGCATTCGTAAATTGACGAGACTACGAGAAAGAAGTTAGCAAGCGCAAAATCCGTTTGAAAAGCCATTCACAGCACGCATTTAGACGAATACGGGAGATGTACAACTAGGTAACGATGTGGACGAAACTAACAATCGAAGTAACTGGTTCTACTTAGCGCAACTTGTAAACACCCCCGGCAGATTGGTTGCATATGCTGCGTGAATGTGAACAAGAACAAAGCCGATCACAATGAAGTGTTAGTTGGAGAATTAGCAACGGCGAAAACCATTCAATTCATTAGTAGACCTGTCAACGAAAATATATGTCAGGAACTGCTTGATACAAAATTATCTCAGTTGTGACGCGCAACTCGGCGCCCATCGAAAGGTCAAACAAGTGCATCGACGGTACATAAGTATAAACCGGACAACAACCCTGGAAAATGTCATGGGATGATCCACACAATTGTCAGCCAAGGCCGAAGCCAAACGGCTGAAGCCAGTTCGTGCGTTGACTTCATATACAATGCACCTTCGACAACATACAATACACTTTTTGTGCCACGTTGCTGAGTGTTTTGCAATCAGTCGGGATAGCTTGAGGTCGTATTCCTCAGCGATACAACAGTATGCTTAGACATCTCTACCGTGTAAATGAAATTGCACAGACCACACGGTCAACGATTTGTTTACGTATAGTGAAGGTGGTACTTCTGATGTTCGGTCTGAACAAACAACATGAAAGTGTACAAATTGCATACTAAGCTGAAAGGACCATCCAGTGGAAACTAGGAGATTAAACCATCATTGATTATTTGCTCGACATGATCCGACAAGTCTGTTAGCCTTCAACGGACAAATGTGAAAAGATGACAGCGACACTAGATTCTCGCCGCTCAGGGACAGGGAGAAAGTAGGAGAAACACCAACGCAACTAACCTGACGCTTTACCGAAGATCCCACTGGACGAGATAACACTGTAGTGGTAGAAGACAAGCTACTGCGTGTCATACCGGTGCTTGTGGGGTGCAACGATACGTTCGATGTCATTGACCAAGGGGTCGACTTCAGGGGACTCCAAGATGATTGGGCGGGAATGTTACGTTCAATTAAGCGTTTGGAGGTCGTCAAGTTACCGAGAGAACGATCAGAAGGACAGTTGGAGGTCTCCGTCAAGGCGCCTAGGCGAGCAAAAACAGAGCCAGATGGCGTGACATCATCGAATTTTCTGCAAGGAATAAAAGAGAATAAAATGTACGTACAGACATTTAGAGAGAAACAAAGTCAACCTCATGAAATAATATGCAGCAAAACGAAAAGAGATCTCAATGGAATGCCCTCTACTAGCCCAGATTCATCTGCAGTGTGTGCAAGTGGAGATGTTAGTTTACCAAGGTCTATTCAAAGAAATGATGAAACTACCAAACGTATGTTTAGGCATGCTGCAAGCAATGGCGACAGTGTGATCAATGATCGCGTCTTTATCGACTATGTCTGAAATGAAGTGAATTTTAAGGCCGAAATCATTTATCATCATAGACAGCAATATTCCAGTGGTTCACGCTGATGCTTAACTGCCACACAACCGAAAAGAACAAAAGCGAACCCTGTAGATGAAGAGAAGGAGGAAAAAGAAGGGGACGGTGAGAGACCTAACTACTAAGAAATATCTACGTCTATATTCAAACATTCAACACCAAAGTGCCTACACCTTACAGACAAACAACAAAGTTGCAAGTGAAGTCACTTAAAAGGTAATAACCCCCTAGGTATCGATTCTTCCCCTCCAGATCTTCCCCGAGATGAGAGATTGGCCTCTGAACTGACAACACTCCTTCGCTCTGTATGGAATGTTGAAGAAGTACCTTGTCAATGGTGCATACCAAGTCAACCTCCCTCAAAAAGACGAGAGAACGTCATGTGGTGAGCACAGAAGTAGTAGCCTTACCTACATCGCATCATCAGTATTCATAGGTCTCATAAGGCAGTGGATCCTAAAGCACAAAATACACTGACTACGGCAAGTTGTTACTTCAGGGATTCTAACCGGTAATTTGAATGATCACGAGGATTCCAACCCAGTCGCGCGTGTAACAACCATACATTATGACATACATTAGAACATCTACATTTCACCTTCTCAGTCAAGAGTTGTAGTTCTGGACCTGAATGGGAGCGGTCGTCGGATATGCGCTCTGGGACTGTCTCCATCACAGAGGAGTCCCAACTAAACAACGCAAGTCTATAATCACTGTACCCCCACGCCGAGTGGAGAGTGTGCATTTATGGGCAGCTATCTCGGGCGTTCTTAACATGTTGCGTTCGACAAAAATGCCTGATCTCCCTTCCTATTCTATTACGTGACAAACAAGATTACGGAGGAAGAATTCGGAAATTCAGAGGATCTCGGAGTGAGCCACTTGTTAGGCAATAACCTGACTTATGCTGAGTACACACACAGCTAAACTTAGTTCCTTTGCGGATAACAAAGTGGCCATACTGAAATGACTAAGTAATATGACTTGTCAGTATGACGCGTCTTACAACTCTAAATTGTAAAATGCTATTAAGATATTAGAATGCTTTCCATTCCATCTTTGTTGTTGTAAGCAAGTCGGTCAACACCATAGATCAACTCATCTACCATGGCAGCGTCGCCTCATCGGAGTGTAACAAAGCTGAAGAGGTATCCGTGAGAATCACGAAAGCACGAAATACATTACCTAACCTTCTTCATTTGTGACATCGCGAAGACGTCCGATTATCGGTTGAGTGAAGAGTATACAATGTGTGTATGGCAAACAACCGGAGTGAGCGATCACCGTCCTTCGTGGCTGTACCAAAGCCATGAGAACCAAGAACACCCGACAAGGCTGCTGGGTAAACTCCCCGCGCTGTGAAAACGACCAGGAAAATGAACTGATCATTCCGAACATCCGTCTTTGGCTGGATGTGAGCGATATCACAACGAGGACCAATTCACGTAGCAGTCACCACCATTTGCTTGACTACAGGATTGTACAGTAACATGACATTCGTGAAGCACGCACCACACGAGTGATATGCGAGGTTGAATGCAACAAGGATCACAGGTTGGTGTGGACCAAGACAGTGGTTAACGCATGCAAGCTCGTTTATTGTAGGTCGACTGACAAGTGATAGAGATAACGTCTAAGTTCCAACGTGCAATTACTGCTAGTTTTAAGAGGGTCCAAACGTCCACTAACTATAACGGAATGTGACAATATCTCACGAAGCAGATAGCGGGGACAATCACCGAAACAACCGCTTTCCAATGCTACAAACACCCGGACTGGTTCAACGGCAACGATGCCATTGGTACAGGGAGAAAACGAAGTGACTGCAACAATTCACTCTGTTTCGTAAACTTGTGGTAAAATTGTTGATAAACTTTTGGCCTCATATGAACATCGAAACGATGACCAAACTGGGGATAGTAAGACACTGGCGTTGGGAGTAAGTTCAACGAGAACTAACACTCGATGCAATGCATAGTTAGACTTGAAACACTGGTTCCCACTGATAAACTTGAAAAAAGCCAATAATAGCGTGTAAGATGTCTTGCGCATTGACATTTCGTTCGCATCTCATCGGTTACTTTTGCGAAACTGACATGCAAATTATATAGTGAGGGGGCAAGCAGCTAGGCAAAATCGATCTAGTCATGAGACAGTCAATCAGGTGACCAAAGCGGAAGCAGTAAGATGCAACTGAAGCGTACTGATTATCAAGAGCATGAATAAAATTGCTGTGGGTCAAATGGGTAATAGGAGTCCAAAGAGAGAGAGATGGTTCGAAACGAAACAAAAATCCATACAGATTAAGTGGAATTGGTGAGATAGGGTTAGAAAATCTATACGGATCAAACAGAATTAAACAATAGTTAGATGATATGAAGAAGAATACACGGGTCTAAAAGGTTTGGGTTTAGAAAAAAGAAAATGGAATCAAAGAGTATTAGTTGCATTTTTACCAGCATAGCGCAAGGCTAGTCACCAAATGTTTCTGGGCGCATAAGGTGGGATTCAGCCGATGTATTGAGACAGCTTCAGCAATATTGAGAGCCTGTTTAAGTTTCGGTCTGAAGAACACTCTAAAGGCAGTCTTTGGGTCCACTGAATGTCCGGTCTGTAAAAGGTGCTTTGTAATGGCACTGACGGTACAACCGACTCCCGAATTCAAAAGCCATTTCGGTATGTGTTCGCTGATGCGTGTGCCGAGGTGCCTCCCAGTTCTGCCGACGTATCTGCTTCCACAGACACAATCGAACATGTATACAATGTTGGATTGGGCGAAAAGGGGCACCACATCCTTTCTGGGTGTAGTTGGAACACGGGTAGTTTCATCCACGTAGACGAGTCGGGCGGCGTTGTAGGTGCGTTTGAGCGCTGCATCTAAACGACGTTTTATGAGGACTGAAACAGTATCACCTTTGAAAGGCACGGTTAAATAAACAGGTTTGCGGGGGACAGTAATGGGTATAACGCGCGTAGGTTGTAGGGTAGAATACTTTTGGATAAACCTTTCAGGATAACCATTTTCTATTAGAATCTCATGCAGTAACATCAGTTCATTTTCTAACTGATCTCCTGTCACGATACGTCGAGTTCTGTGAAACAAAGTCCTAACGAGGCCACGTTTTTGTGTAATTGGTGCAAAGCTCTTAAAATGCAAGTATTGCCCTGTCCACGTGGATTTGTGATAAACACGTCTAGAAAGGGATCCATCCTCGCGTCTTTTTAGCAAAACGTCTAGGAATGGTATTATCCCGTTTTGTTCGAATTCGACGGTGAAAGTTATTTTGTTGTGCAAACTATTTAGCAGCTGGTGAAAAGCTGTTACTTGCCAATGATCGTCGAATGCAGCATAAATATCGTCTACGTATCGTTTATAAAACGTCGTGTTCCGAATTTCACTGGACACTGAGTGTTCTAAGTGACCCATGAATATGTCAGCTAGCACAGGTCCTAATGGACTCCCCATAGCAACTCCATCTATTTGTTTATAGAAAGTGCCGTTGAACACGAATTGAATATCGGATGTACATATCTTCAAAAGCTTGGAAAGCTCATCAATGGGAATGCCAAGTGTCAACTCATGCTCAGTAACACAATTACAAACAATATTAATAACCTCGTCAAGTGGGACGTTTGTGAATAATGACTCCACATCGAAAGAAGTCATTACGTGGTGTTTGACGTTGATGTTGGAGATCAAGACATCTTACACGCTATTATTGGTCTTTTTCAAGCATAGTTAGGCATTTGCACACGATTCGGAAGCATGGTATGTTCGTGGCAAGGATATTCTTTCATTCATTTTTTCATCCATACAGACTGAGCCTGATTAGAAGTTACTATGGCTTGAGGCAACGTCCATCTCAATAGTAATGTGGAACAGGTTAGAAGAAGCAATACAGAGGATAAAAATTGATAAAACAAAATCAAATGGAAGAATTAGAAATGATATGAACGCAGGCACACCACTGACTGTGGCACACTACTTTCCCGAACAGCGTTTCTAACCAGCGATTCGAATGACCACGAAGACTCAATCGAGCAGGCGACACCTATTTACTCTACTCGATGAAGTGGTTAGAGCTATCATAGTTCGTAACCATGTCACTGCTTGATCACCACGTGCTTCAATCCAACTGCCGGTAGTCCTGGTAAACAGTGTCCGGTGAAAGAAACGCTCGGAGTACGTTAACCAACTATCACACATCATGCGACTAGATTAGCTGATCAAAGTATCGAGTATCCCGAACGGGTTACCCACACGATCATCATTTGATGTGAGTGAATTGGTGCAGACAACATCATGTAAATCGATAAGCCCGTTTATACCTTCGTCACAGACAGGCCATGATTCCGGATCATAAGTCGAAATAGAATGCACACAAGCATTAAGCGCCCGCCTATCCAACGACAACCGAACTTCCCAACGATACCACAGATAACGCAAGTTGAAGAGGGTGGCAAGTGTCTTTGTAACTCGCCTTCGTGACTCACTAGTACTACTGCGTCCTGAAAAGTATGTGAAACCGTCCACAGTCTCGCGCGACAAGGAAAGTAACACATTAGTTGCGTTTGGCCATCGTTTTCTATGCAATTTAGCCCACACCATGGCGGGAAACATGGGTAACCCGGCTGTTCGCTAGCGCTACTTAAGGAGAATTATGAAGCAAATGATGCAAGTGAACGGTTCACAGCGGTTGGGACACCTACTCCGTATGCCAGCTGAGAGAATGTCGCACTGGGTACACAGATAGTTGGGTACAGCCAAGTGATCAGACAACGACGTGGATACGAACTATAGCAATCGTAACTTTCAAGTTTATCACAGTGGTTGAGTGCTACCTGCTTGGTTGGAGGCCTCATAATCACTCAGTGACAAACACATCTTTAACACGTTCAGTTCTTCTAGCCAAGTTCCTTTTATCCTGCTTTCATTTTATTCCTAGTGTTATTTCAAGAAATGTCGTCACTGCTGTAGTGAACTTTAGTTTGAGCAACATTACCACCTGGTCAGACCTACGGCCTTCGTAAACAGACAAGTGAACATGCGACCTGGATGCCACTGTTAACTGGTTCAAATCTGGGTGGGGACAGCCGAGTTTACCGCAGTTCCAACTCGTAATCCCGTGAGTGGCCGACAGAGTCCGTATGAATGCGTCACCTCCAGCTCGCCATTTCATTTGATTAGGTTAATAACTTACAGATGCAATTCACCTCGAGAAGCATATCTGGAGCAAAAAAATGAGATGCCATAACGTGTGATCCAGAGTTTTAGTAGGTTCAACAAACATACAACTGACGAGCATTACAATTAAGATTCTCAAAATCCTCTCACTGGTTGAAAAACCGCACTAACAGTGGACAAAATCATTACACTGGAATGGATAAACCAGAAAGAAGCAAACATACTTGGATATGATGACACGATACCCATCAGATTCGTCCATATCACTATCATCAAAAGCCTTCACAGCCCTCACAATATTTGGTTGCGGTCCGGAAAGAGTTGTCTTTTTTGGAATCTTAACGGCTTGTTTGATCTGAGTGGTGGATGTCGCTGTCGAGTGTGCGGAAATTGAGAGAACAGAGAAAAGGCCAGTTAGCCGATTATACACATACAGGCAAAAGTATATATAATCAACCGCTAGGTATCTGGTCGATTGGCAAGCAATTAAAACAGGAATCTAAACAAAGTACAAGTTTTTCAAGTTGAATTGGATATTCTCTTTCAACAGATTATACCGGTATCCTGATGGTGAAGATCGCCAAATAAGACTATCTGAAACGCCTGTTCATCAAATGACAAAACGACAAACCCAGCGAATTGCAGGTATCAAACAATACGGAAGTGCATTAACGGATTGCATGTTGTGCGAAAGGTACTTGATGGATCCCGGATTGTTTCCCCATAAAGTCTGCACTATCCTCGATTAGTCCAAAATAAGGGATAACCGCAAGCCGACGCAGTTGTCTGGTTAGGGTAGCGTTTATTAACATCTACAATCGAATGTTCGCCAACTTTGTTTTGAAGGACGTCCAACTTAACCACAATGCACACCTCCATAATCGTAGATAGCGATTTTCATCCGCAGAATTGTATCCTCCCGCATGATTGCTTAGTCACATCCCACTGAAAATCCGCAAGACAATCAGGTGTGGAAATGAACAATGAGCCATCACTTGAGGTATGTCAAGAGTTCAAGCTGGACCAAATGTTGACAGGACTACAATGAGCATGCTGAAATCTTCTCAGCGAACGACTATGACAGAACTAACGAGGGAACTTGAATTTGCAGACTGTTAGCTTGCTTCAAACACATAGACGGACTTTGTGATAATTGTGAACAGTGATGGTGTTGTTCGTAGCTCGGATTGATGGTTTTGGTATTCGTATGTTCGACGAGCTTGGCATTTAGGTTGCAAACGTTTCATCACCAAACGAGGTGACATCATCAGTGCGCAAGTGTTTCAGCGCAGTTATTGGACGTTATTGAGCGTGAAGTTTAGTTAAGTTTGGCAGATGCTTGCTCTTATATAGCAGAATGAGTTGACCTTCTGACCTTAATTCTGGTTGGTCGCTTTCTGTTGTTCATGACTTTTGACCTGACCTGCCATTGGTTGATTATTGCTGCATTTGAAGTTTGATCCGATATCCGACCGTTCAAATTGCTCCGTTTGGATTAACCGGCATTTGGGCCTGATGGTGTCTACATCTCTTCAAATCATGGTTCGCACTTGTTCGTAGATTTTGTCCAGCCCGATGTGTTTGTTTATTGACCCGGCCGGTGAATACCAAGCTTCAAAAAATTCTCTTGCATGTCTGATATTTGTCTGAGTAAGGATTCCTGCGGTATTCAAGTTGAAAGTGTGTCCAATTTCATCATCGTGAACGGAGATCAACAGAAACTGACCGTGTCTTTTGATGGCTAATTCGTGTTCGTGCATTCATGTTGATAATTTCCGTCCGGACTGTCTAACATAGTGTTGTCCAAAGTCGCTGCATTGGATTCTGTAAATGACGTTTCTTTTGTCGGCGGGTTTGAGTTTTTCCTTTGGATTTGACAGTATTCTTCGTATTGTTGCCAGCCAAAGAAACACTACGAACGCTGCTAGAAGAAAATCCCTGACCGAGTGAATCATTGAAACCGGAAAGCATGTGCAACCTCATGGAACTATGTTTTTCGACATAATTCAAATTCTGTGGTCAAGTCTACGAACAATTTAAAGGAACATTAACTGGTTCACCTATGTCCAAATCCATCGCGGAGGCGGTCATGCAGGAGGCGTATCTCCTAACGAGACAGCCAGGATGCATCACGCACCAGCGCTCAACCGCACACTTGCAATCTGATTGGCTGAGTGGAACCATGCCATCACCCACGATCATACCATCCGACCTGGGCCGGCCGATCGATGTGGCTTGATGCGTCCTGGCTGTCTCTTTAGGAAATGGGCCTCCTAAGATGAAGATGGTTCACGCCTTCTACCCTGAGCGACCATGTTTTTCACCTGCAAAGTAATACTGCCCTCACTGTCGTCTTACATACGCCACCCCTGAGTCCCACAGAAACAACTCTGTCGCCAGAGCTGCCTCAGATTGGCGAATACTGCCCTAATCTCACAGATACGTGCCTCCATCTCATTCCATATACCTAAGTCGACGCAGATGCAGCTTACCAAATGTACGAATCGATCAACTTCGATAACTTCACTGTCCAACATCAAATCGAAATAATCACAGCAATCTCATAGAAGCACTTCCCACTTTGAGACAGCAAAGTGTGTACTGAACAGAGCGCACAATAACGTCTAACAGTGTTCCTGTAGCATCAAAATTGTCAGACAGCAACAAGTCGTCAGCAAAACCAAGATCAATCAGTCTACTACCTGGTAGGAACATCACACAGGCATCTTGTCAGTGCTGCAGACAATCCTCTATCATTTCGTCCACCACAAAATCAAACAAAAATGGCGAAAGTGAACAGACTTGACGTACACCACTCATGATGCTGAAACTGTTAGACAATTCACCGTAAACCCTAATCTGAGCTGAAGTACGAGAATAAGGCGTTCATAGTAAGTTCACATATTAGGTCGGTACACCCGTGCGTTCAAACAACTCCAAAAGCGTAGATCGATCCACCGAATCAAACGCACTTTTATAGCCAAAAAACGGCAATTGTTGGCTGGCGATAAACATGACACTGCTCAAGGATTTGACGAGGTCAAAATCGGATCAATACATCCTCGGCCAGGACGAAACCCTGCCTGTTCTTCCGTAATATTTGTCTCTCAAGCTGCAATGAATCGACGAAGTATAGTGGATGCCAGAACCCTAGTAGCTATTGGGGTTAAGCTAATTCCTCTATGCCGATATATTTCGAAAGTCACAAACCTACCTCAGTAAGATCAGTATCCACGTAGTGTGTGTCTTTTTTGTATGAACCGTGAGTCTCTTCAAACTTCACTTATTTATCAAAACACAACACATTACACCTTGTTTGATATGCGTTTACAAATGACTGCCGGAAAGATTATTCTGCCTGTCCACGGTAGACATAGCAACACATCATTTCCTTTGAACACCAGACGTCTCATGATAAATTGTTACTCAACTCTAGGTCAATGCTGGAAAGGACATTAAATTTCATGAGTATTAGCGGTTCATCTCGGCGGAAACCAGCGAGTAAAGCTAGTACCGATCGTTATTTAAATGGAACTGTAGATGTAATTCTTTGCAAGCAATGTTCTTATGAACAAAAAGTCAGACAATTGCGTTAATACCTTAGAAACAGAAATATCATCACACCAAGCGGTAGGTAGATGCCTTGCATGAAAAAAATACAATTTACCACAAACACTCAGAAGTTACATAGAAAAACCAAAAGGAAAATTACAACCCTTGTTGGTTTGCAATGACTGCAACAGCTTACAGCACCGGTTCGTATATGCGTGAATGAAATACCTTGCAGAGCTCGGAACAAGCCCAAACTGAGAAACACGACAACATTCAACATCAGTGTCCATATCCTGTAAATAAAAAAAGTTAGTAAAGCAGCAAAACGGAGACAGCCCCCTCAAGGGGTTTCGCTGTCACTGTCGTTCACTGTATTTAATTCGCAGACAACTTAGCCAAACAGCACGGAATGTGATTTACCATCATTTCTTCCAGATTGTGCAGCCACTAACTCCATGGATCGCACCACACATGGAGGCCAATCCAATTAACTGTGGTTAGCTCGTCAGAAAACGACTCTAGTTTTTTTACGCCAAGTCGACATTCATCCGTCTCGCACTGTAAGAAAGTCGGCTGAAGCCATGATAGACGGTATTCGGTATGGCGCACGAACAGTTCCATCGTATTTGACGGAACGGTTAGAGTGAAATTCTTCTGCCACGTTCCAGGAGCCAAAAGTGTCAGTTTGACACCAATAATCTGTGTCGAAAATCCGGTTTGCAGAAAGCGTTCATCATTTTGGATTCGGTATATCGTGCTAAAGCATGTCTACGTAGTGCGATGCATTTTTCTCGTATTACCCAAAAGCCTCGTGAGCTAATGGTCATCATCATCATCATCATCATCATCATCATCATCATCATCAT
>LUCH01007616.1:0-16599 GCA_013368495.1 Paragonimus heterotremus | reverse complement strand
AAATTTTCGGTGATAGAGTGGGATATGATACCCTTTTCTTACGTCGTTCCAAATACACCGAAGATGGAAGCAACCACGTGATAGCTTCATTCCCAATCATTTATGAGAGCAACGATTCTCCGACCAGTTTGCTCCTGAAATCTTGCAAAACAGAGAGAAATGGTATGAGTATCGTATAGACAGGAAAGCTGGAAATGTTGTCATGCACGTTTCACTATCAAATGTGTTATTGTTCTTGTTCTTCTTCTTGATATGCAAAGCCAACACTGTATGCTCGTGTATTTCCATTTCAACCATGTCTTGAAAACGCCGCAGAATGAAGCACTCTCAGGCTATACTATGGCGTACTTCATTTCGGAACTTGCAATGACTGCAGGTATAAGACCTGAAAAAGTGAGCTAACGCCAATAACGCGTTGTTTTCGCAAAAATGATGGAAAATGCTCCCATCACCAAGCCAACACTTTTTGGAATTATTCGATGTACTCCAATTTTTCTCTCAACGCTGCTTATCTACAATCGGTGTACTGTATGTACTATGCTTGAAATGTTGATTTTAACATTTCCAAAAATATTTAAAAAACCAGGATTTGCGCCAAAAGGACCGCTTTGCTTCTTGAACGACCTTTAAACCGAATCCCTTGAAACGGATTATTGTCGTTCCAGGGACCATATACATCTTGACGACTGCTCCCTCACTCGTTCATAACCTCAACGTATTCGTCTTCAATTACATTGAAATTATTGCCGCACTTGCGGCGCATGCAACCGAATCAGAGATTTGACATCTCTGTCCAAGGAACGTCCTAGCAAATCAATGTGTTCCTGGGACATCTGCAGCTGGACATTTCTGTGAAGGAAATGCTGAGCCTTGCACTACCTTCATTTTTTCACCGAGTAGTGTTCGACATACTGCACAAATTGTTTCACTCTGACAAATGCACTTCAGCTGAGCTTGTCACGAGACGTTTCGTATGGTCAAGGTAAATCACGATATTTGCAAATGAAAACGCTCCTCGTTTCAACGCCAATAATGCGAAGTCCATGGTCACATGAAAAGCTCCTGCCACTTACCGTTTTCCAGGAGAACGTTCCCATCACGTACTGGTCGTCCTAGTGTGCACCGTACCATCCTCAAACGGATCGGTTTATTGTTGACACGTGTCAATCCTTCCAAAAACTGGCTGACAGCCATAGCGCTATCTAACTGCTCATCAGAAACCCTGATTTCTGCCGTCCTGAAACACTGGGCGACATAGTTTGACCGTCCAACAGTGGTGACTGCAGATCGTGGGCCGCATTTTAGGAGACATTTCGCTGCCCAGTTCAATATTTCTGGAGGAAAGTAGGTTCAGACTATGCTTATCCTCCAGCAGAAAATAGAATAATTGAGCGTTTTCATCGTCAACTGGAAGCCGCTGTTATTACGCACGCAACTTTTTATTGAAAGGAGCACTTTTGTCAATTCTTTCGGGAATGTGGAACACGGCTAAAGAAGATTTATACGCTACTGCGGCCGAATTTGTCTTTGGTTGTATACATAGGTTACATGGTGAACGCGTTCCCTTTAAACCTTCGGCGCCGTACGTCTGCGGTTATTGTACAGCTTGTTTAGCGCACCATATGTGAAAGTTGCATCCTACGCAGTCTGGGGAACAATTATCAACCGTGCATTTGCGGAGTAAGCTGTTTCTTTGCACTCACGTTTACATGTGTATGAATGGACCGCGCCACCATTGCAACCCCATTTCACTGGTCTCTTTATTTCTCTCGCGGGAGTCACGAAGACTTTCACCAGTGGCCGCAACATGAAACGCGAGTAAACTTCTGTCTGCAAGCTGAAGCAAGCATTTATGGATGACCGGTATGCCGTACCTCCTCTGAAACAGGTAACGTTCTTCTCCTAGAACCCCCGATGGCATCGAAAAGCGTTCCCTTCCCAAGTGCCCTTAAAGTTGTCGACATTCCAATAATCCCCTCTACCTCCAGACGCAATCGTCTGGGCAAAGCGTTTAGCAAACCCATATGTTTTGTGGGCCGTTAACAACTTTCTAAGGGATGTTTTTCAATGTGAGATGTACACACGTTCCAACTCGTCATTTTTTGTCCATCCACCGACCCATACTTTTCGGAATGATTTCATATCTGAACATAACCAAGTTCAGCAGAAGTATTGTTATGTATCTACTTACTCAGTTTCTTTGCGTTATTGGGGTAGTTAAACACGTATAAAATCCAAAACAGACAAACAAAACAAATATTTGTTTTTGCTCACGCTAAAGCCTTTTGCAAATATTTCAAGTAAAAGAACCCCGCCAGCATAGCGAACATTTCTGACCGACCCTTTTCCTAACTGTGACATACTATGTCCTTGTTTGCCATCTATTAACTGTGATCAACAAAAGGACATTAGTCTCCCTCCATTGGAGTAAAAAAGCATGCATAACTCTCCCTAGCCTTCTAAGGGACAGCCATGTATCGACTAGAGTGAATATTTTCATAGTCGCATTCCACTGCACAGTTTTTGGTAATTGTGCCTCACACCTACTTTCGCTTTAATCAAACTGCACATTTATAATATCCATCTGGGGTCTAAAGGCATGAGTCACTCTGTCCCTCATTAGCTTGATATACCTTCTCTGTGCAATCTGTTTTTCAGAGTCACAATAATTTATGTGTTGAGTCATTACTTTTATTGTCGTTTGATTTCCGACAGTTTAAGCCGATTGAGCAGTATTTTGTTAGACTGCTCCGACAGCCGCATAGGCGTCCAAAGCTTGGACGAAATACGAACACTAGACGTAAGTCCATGTTGTCGGTGTTGGTCTAGATCTTCGCATCGTTCCACGTCCCTCCAATGAGAGAATAAACATGGGTGTGTCGACGGTGGTTCTGGTTTGTGTTTTGATGGTGCTGGTAGGTTGAATGCCACGATAGTTTACCCTGTAGCATTCATGAATGCATATTGAGTTGAGCAATTTTATTCTTTTATTATCACATCATGGAGCGTCCTTAGAAGCCCGGTGATGTAAGAGAGCAGACAGCGTCTTCTTGAAGACGCTTCTACCTGTTTGTTAATTCCTGATATCTAAAGTTTCTTCCAAGTACGTCCGGTCTACTTGCGCCGTTTGTCGATAGGCCGAGGCAAGAACAATCGCGCTGGAAACTCAGTGAGCGTCTGTAAGTTCTAAGCCTACTGAGCAACCGATTCGGATGAAAAAGGGTAAACGGTTATAATGGGGTTTTCTACTAATGAACTGTTAAAGTACGAGAAAAATATTGGAAAACCGGATAGAGGGAAATAATGAAAACCTTCGACAATAAAACCACCAAATTTGAAACACGTTACGTAATGATGGAACGATGGGGCGCGAGTGAAATCACACTACACATAGGTGAAGGTCAAGCAGTAGGACGACAGAGCAGACAAAATGCGAAAGAATATGCTTCAACAACTGAACGATATCAAGCTTCAGTGATTTATCGGGGTTAACGTTCTTGGTTAGAGAGATTTGTCGGGTGCCTCATTCCAATACTCCTACCAGTTTTTGCGATGATGGTCTGCAGGTAAATTTTGGAAGTGAAACGAAGAATGACCAAAGAGGAATGAATAAAGGAAGACAGGGGGCGTGATCACCGAGTTTCTATGGAGTGCGCGGAAGTCTTCGAAGACAACGCAGGCGGCAGCTTTAGCAGTGGTACCAGACAGGTTGATTGAAGAAGCTTTACTTGCCTCCTCCTCAGACTTCCCCCGGACGGCAGTTCTTCCAGTATATAGTTGACGGTTGCTATAACAACCCTCCATCTGTGGTCTTTAGTTGCCCCTTCGAGGGTCTATTAAAAATGTTATAAGATTACCACTCACTTAGATACATAATCCAACTCTTCTTAACGCGTGTATTAACCTTCGCGAGTGGCGATACACGCATTTCGGATGAACACCCGCAACATCACACCACGCTTTCAGCGATTTCAGCCATTTGATCACTTGTTCGAGGTTGGAGGCCCAAGTCGCCCGGATCCAGTCAGTTTGTCCGTTTTGATGTCAGCGGTTTTCTGTAGACCTAAAAGGCAGTCATTGAAAACGGAGTGTAGCACCGCTCTTGGAGGTAACAGAGGATACCGGGAACAGTGTAAAATACTAATCTAGCAAAGCAGAGTGGAATACTAATCTAACAGCTTCTCAAGTAAGTAAAAATCTAATTGCACTTTGAAGCGGTCCCTAGAAGAACAGCTAACATTATCCAATGAAAGATCGTTCCAGTTGTTGATAACTCTGTAAGAGAAGAAAGGTTGCCTATGAAAGGTCCGGGGTCAAAGCTTATAGAGCCTCCTGTCGTGACCCCTTAGACTGTCATCAACTTTTGTGGTTAAGAACTGGTGCGCGAGTCCTGTGCCGAGGAAAAAGTACGTAAGGATTAAGTCGCTGCGGAGTCTTCGGAATTCAAGTGGACAAAGATCAAGAATTTCAAGACGAGACTTGTGAGATAAGTGCCGCAAGCCAACGACCATTTTGGTGGCTACTCGCTGGACACGTCCGATGACGAGTATGTTCTTCTTCAAGCCGGTGTACACGACCTGATTTGCGTGCTCAAGCAATGGTCTAATATAGACCGCGTAGGGCGATTGAAAAGCATGCCCGCCTATTCGGTTGAAGGCCCTTTTTATCATCTCAGGGGTCCCAAATCCCTTTCTGGCAGCCATCTGGTGGCGATGAGAGAAGGGCAAACTGTTCGATAGCTGAATCTCTAGGTCTTTTCAAGGTTCAGCTTGGTGATATCCGTTATACTTTGTGCACTATGTATCACGAATAGGTTCCCCGAGTCTCCTTCAAGCGAAATATGTGCACACTTACTGTCGTTTAGAGGGAGATTCCAGTCTTCTGATCAGCCTTAAGTACGTTCGAAGTCAACCTGCAATGCGCTGGGATCAAAGACGTTCCAGATTTTAAATCATCTGCATAAAGGAGGGTATTGTTAGAAATAAGATCGGTAAGGTCATTAATGTACATTAGAGATAACAGCGGACCGGGTACGGATCCTTGAGGAACTCTAGTGGAGCTCGGAGAGGAAGAAGAAGGGCTCGATCCGGTTTTTACCCTGAAAGTTCTGTTGTCAAGAAAAGATGTAATCCAGCGGAGAACCTCTCCTTGGATCCCATAGGCTTCTGACTTGTGTACGAGTGTACCGTGTAGGACACGGTCGAATGCCCTGGCAAAATCGAAAAAGATAGCACCTGAGATGTGGCCATTATCTTTGGCGTCTGTCAGGCCATCCATGAAGATAAGCATATTGGTTATGCATGACTGGTCTGGAAGAAAGCCATGTTGGGAAGAAGAGAAGAGATCAGTGGAGAAAGAAGGCTTATAGATGGCGCGTTTTGGTAGGAGCTCCATTGCCTTGCATGGGATGTTGGTGAGGCTGATCGGCTGATAACTTGTTCGATACTGGAACGAATTTGTCGGCTAGAACCGGGGGCAAAGGGCCTTCGACGCCGATCTCAGTGATTGCTGAAAAGTGCTAATTTGCACCGCGGAACCAGGTTACTTCAGTATCATTCAGTTTCCGGGACTTGGCGGCCTATGCGAAAATTGTTCTGTTGCTAGCATCAATGAACTTCTCAGAACACTCAGTGCTGCGTTGGCAGGAGGAAATTCTTCACTTCCGCGAGTAACCATATAGGCTACCAGAAAAGTGCTGCGGAATCCTAATTATTACCACCCGAACAAAAATTACCAGTCACCGCCGAAACGTGCGAGTTTACCTTTCCAGTAAAGGAGGGTGAAACAACTGAAAGGTGCTTGGGTAACACGGCTTTTTACCATTGAATATACACTTTCAGTCATTCAGACTAACTTTGTAGATTATAAAATAAACAGAGCGGAAAAAGAAATAACAATGACTGCAAACATAGGTGTAAATTTGGCCAATATTAATCTTAGAGGAGGGCAATACTAAGGAAGATTATTCAAGTGAATCTCTCACAATAGTTCCGGGTGAACGGAGGGCCAGCGCCCATCAACCTTTCGTTCAAACTCCGTTACATTATAAAGAATTAATACACACCATGGAAGCATGGTCCAGCTATTGGTAAATCGACGTACGAAGGAGTTGGCCTTAATCGACGTAGCTACTCCATTGCTCTCCATATTAAGATGGAGATCATGGATGCAGAAATCAGTATACTGTTTGAACAGAGATACCGCCTCACTTTCGGTTATCTTCTTGAGTGTCTTGAAGGTTTTTACCAGCTCTCCTCTAAACTTCCTTCATATAAGACAAAAGATGAAAGTCTCTTAATCACTCTTCATACAAGTTGCCGTTGCATTACTTCCAGCAGTCTCGTAAAGCCTCTCTGAACTTTCTCAAATATTTCAGTCTTTTACTATATTCGGACCTCAGGCCAGCACACAGTATTCCACGTGTGGCCCCACATACTTTTTCGAGGTGCTAGCAGCACCTGTGGCCTCCTCGACGCGAAATTTCTCCTCGACATACATAGCACTTCACTTCCTCTTCGGATCGCCTCTAAACGTTGCTTAGACTTTGAAGTACCCCGCTGTAGGCGCTCCAAAGTCCTTGGCCGTATCTACAGTCCTCCGCTCCCTCTCCTCTCATTCTTCCTGCCAAGAATCATGGCCGACCTTGTCCGTTCCCCGGCAAGTAGCTGACTATATTTATCTACAGTCAGGGGTAGTTATCATTCACTTGACCACTTCCGGACAGTATTCGGATCCTCCCGTATGCGCGTACAGTCATGATTTCCCACAACCATTGCATCGTTAGCAGCGATGTGGCAGGGACACTTCAAGTTTTAAATGAGATCGCTGAACATTGAAATCAACGGTGGTCAAAGCACTGATCCATGGAGTACTCCATCAGCCACCGCACTTTCTGTAAACCTTTACTTTTCTGCACCTATGTCGAGTGTGCATTTCCCCAGGAAGTCCTGGATCCGTCCCAGGGAGCCGGCAAGAAGACGAAAGTTTGCTCGTCTGAAAGCCAGCAATCAGCGGTTCATTGATTCAAAAGCTTTACCGAAGTGTGAGCAGCAAACCCCGAGTTTCAACCCCCTACCTAACCTTTTCGTGATCTCGTCCAAAAGGTTAAACCGACCGGTGAGACAAGACCTTCGCAGCAGAAACCCGTGCTGGTCCACGGAGAGAAGCTTACCTTCGCTAGGGTGCCTCACGACCTTATCGTTAATAATTTTCTTTAGCAGCTTCAGGATGGCAGATGGGAGACTTCCCCACGGGTAGATTCTCACATGCTGCTTCTTTTCATCATCTTACGAATGGATATATACCCTGCCTTCCTACAATCCTATGGGGTGACGGCCTTTTAGACACAGAGAATGAACAGCCGAGTGAAAAGCCCCTGCACAACATCGCTGGAAGATTCCAGTATCTTTGCATGGGAACAGTCCGGTTTTACCGCATTTCTCACTTGCAGTTTATCCGAACTCTCCTCTAATTTTTTTCTCTCCTATTACAAATTCCTTCGTCACTGGTCCTCTTGAAGTCATTGCGCTGAGGCCAGTTGCGGTCGTTCCCGAATCCAGGATAAGTACCATCTCAAAAACCGGCAGGAAACCCCCGGTGCTCTAGCGGAGATTCTACAACCCTGCCCGTAGCATCAACAATGATGCCCCACCCTTCACTCATAATGACCCCCTTGGCCGGGATATGACTGTAGATGGCCTTGAGGTTCTTTGGATGGTTCTATGGTAGATTCGTTTCAGACTGTCCTCCAGTTATTTCGTATTTCAGAATACTTCATTCTAACAGCCCTGTATTGACAAAACTTGATGTGGACCGCAGAATGCTTGTGCACGGCCCCGACTTTCCATCTGAGTCTCTAAACCTTTTCCATCTCATGCTCCCACCACAGAAGCTTAGTCTCACGCCGACTACAACTTATCGAGAAGTGAGCGTCAGCTAATTGCACAAGAGTATCGGTAATTGTGGTACGTGATCTTTGATCCCATCGGTACCATGACAGTCTATCTATGTCGACCGCATCGCATTCAACCTTAGAAGCTGAACATTCATTCTCACAAGGGACCACTGTACTTGGTAATGGGTCCGAAGTGGACAAAGAATAAACCGTAGGCGCACAACCCCGTAGTCACCATCGCCCAAAGGTGTTTCCAATTTTAACCCCCAAATGCCGTTAGGGATTGTTGTTATAGCGACGTCTGGAACTGTAACAGCCTTACTGTCTCTCATCTTAAATGATGTCTTCACGTTCAGGAGTTCAAATAATGCCTCGACAAACGTACTACTGACGGGATGCATCAGCCACCAATCCGCCTCGGAAATGTTTAAATTTTTTAATAAAACGGTTCGTTTTGACATACCTACTTGCTTGATTAATGGCACCGAGGCTTTGCTCATCATCAAATAGAGTGGAAGATGAGCCTCCTTAAAGGCGCGGAAGCACAAACTTTGTTTTGCTCTCTGTTATGTCGAAGCCTAACAGTTAAATATTTCTCTCATCCAACACTTTCCTTTAGCGCTGGCCATAATGCTGGGTTAATAACAACAGGACACCCCATCCATTCTAATATCTTACATGTTCACCCCGGAGATCAAATATTCAACATGGCAAATAATACTCGCGGGCATGTCTTCGCATAACCACGCCCCAATAACAACAAAAGGTTTGCTCCCGGCTAGTTACCCAAGAGCTCACTCCTTTCAGTCCCCAGACTATCGGCATTGGCGCAAAAACCCTCATGAATTTCTGCCAAACATTCCTTGTTTCAAAGTCCTTAAATAGAGTGGCACCTGAGAATCCATGCATTATACCTGAGCACACCTCGTTTTTGTAAGATGTTCTCTATTCCTTCCTTGCTTCAGGCTGAACGACCCCTGCCGCCTAAGTTGATAAGCTTTCACAGCGCAGGAAAATCTTCCACATTTATTCCAATGCTCCAGTTCCTTGGCTATTTGTGTTGGCTATACTCGTGGACCGTTTCACTCCAACCGTCAATTCAGACCAGCTGGTAGAGCCAGTATCCTCCAGTCCTGTCGAGTCGCCTGGTGTCCCTGTAACTCGACCTTGAGCAGCCGTGCATATCTACTCTGCCACTGCAGTGCGCGCGATTAGCGAACTCAGCCAACATGGGCCTAGGGGTGTGTGTATTTGTTCGTCACTTACTCAAATCGTCCACTAGCAACAAGCTTAGAGGCAGGCAAGGGATTTTTTGCACCAGTGTCACAAAACTTTGAACCATTAAACTTAAAAATCTTTCATCTACGAAAAAATATGTAGTTCCTGAGAGAAGTGGTGTAACCCCCAACAAACCTCGTTTGAAGTGAGGGAAACTTCAATTCCGCGAGTTTATGCCGTTCACTGGATTCGCAAATAAAATATATCCGTTAACATTATCCGATGACTGTGAATCACGGATAGAAACATTCCAAATTCACTAATCGTCCCAGACCCAAATTGGTTATTTTGAAGATCTCAACAACTATGTTCGAGATTTACTCGGACGTTGTCCTTGGGAAATCATTCCCTACGGCGCTTTATGTGCGATCAATGGCTTCACACTTTATACGTGAGTTTGATGGCTGAACACTATAAAGCACCATCATCTGAAACGTACACTGCACAATTTGCATGTGGTCGTCTAGATCTCAACGTCTGAGTGAGAATGCCGCAAGTGGCATACTTTCTTTGGAAACTTTGAGGATGTCAGTTCATCAGCCTACTGTCTGTGCCGCGATCAAGGATGGTGTTCATTTGGCAACGCTAGCACAGAAAAGTTGTGCGCCCATTTCATCTCCCCTAGTTGCACCACGACAGCGTCGTTATATCTATTGTTACTGATCCAGAGCTGAGTCTTGCTTCGGTAGCAAAACCACCTGATCAACTTATTTTGATAGTAGCGATCGGAAGGCATAATGAAACACAGTGTCCACATGGACCCACCCACGCCTGCAGTGGTTGCGTCCTTTTATCATTTGTTGGCAGTCTATTCGTAGTAATGTATTGACGTGCAGCCTATTCGAACCAACGTATGTGCGTGTGTATGCGCTATCCACCCCAGCAACGACCAACTGTCTGCTTCGCCGTATCCGCGCACGTAAGTGATATTTTTAATAGCCTGATCAGTCATTTGTTTCCCTGTCCAAGATGGCCGATAGGTGCACCAGGCCACGATACTGCCCCAATATGAGCTTTAGTTTTCATGTGACTGATGCCCGTGCTTAGTTAACTGGTTTCAATAAACCAGCTGCTTTGCGAACTGCATTTGGCTACTTACAGGATGCAACAGCGACGTTAGCTGAAACTGAGCGCAGATGCTATACAGGCGCTCCCAGCTTTTTCTTGAATAGATAAGCTGTACTGTCCATAAGGGCACATTGATGACACTACAATTACCGGAATACTCTAAGACCTGTTTACAAATTCAAAACGTGCAAAACTGACTACTGCATTATCTGTGTAACTAGAACGTCCTAGCTTCGCACAATACGTTCTATCGTGTGGTCGGTTAGAAAGCGAGATTTCTGACGAGCAGTAGCGGACTTTGGTTTTCATTAAGACTGTGCATCATCCGTGATTGACGGCGGCCGTTGCCTTTCCATAAACTTTCCTGTCGGCCCCTTCCGAAAGAAGCATTAGGCTCGAGTTTTGCCATCATTAGAGCTATTCAGCGCTGCACGTCCATTTCACCGCTGAGACTAGAACTCCGGTCATGCTTTCACGAGACAACCGTGTCAACCACCTCATCTTGGGCCATAGTGGGAAGGGATAACTTTCGGTTGACAAAACTCTAGACTTCATCATTCAAGTAGTTTCGGACTCTAAAACGGGTTCTCCTGAACATGGCTGGAACCAATGAAGATTTCAAACCTCTCCATTTCATTTGACCCGATGTGTAATTTTAGCGTGTTCACCGCATTCAGCGCTTCAATGCCGCACCTGGCGTAACTCACCCAAAACTTCTGAGTGTCTACGTCACTTCGCAGCAAGTAGCAATTCACATCTCGGGGAAAGATCTTAAAAAGCGCTGGTTTGTCCCCGGCGGAGTATTGTTTCATCCCGGCCGATGTGGATAAAGGCGGTTGAAAATCAACTTGAATTATCAGCTCCCTTCTAGTATAGTTCCTAATTTGTGGTACTTTCAAAGGGGCTAACGCTTCAAAGATCTAACCGCAACGCGATCCAGTTTCTCTAGCAGCTCCGGAAAGAACAGTGTGCTTCGCTACGGAAAAAACAATGTACTTCTCAGCAGAAAGATGTTAACATGTTTGGTCAGGTCGCAAACGACAGCGTCAGACGCAAATAAGTCAGGTAGGAAACCTGGATATCAGAACCATCTGGGAAGAAGTATCTGACAAAAGCGGCGGCCGCACGACACATCAACTCCCGGACAGCGTAGATGTAAACTTCAATATGAAGGTGGTGATCCTTTCTTGACGTTGGATACGGTGCGTTTTATAACCTGAGGTTTTGATTTGCTCTAAAAATTGAGTCGCCGCATCATATTTAGCGTGTCATACCTATCACCTTATTTTTTACGGCCATCCCAGAAACGTTAGCCATCGAAGGGTCCCCTGGCTTAATGGATGGGCTGTTATGTTTCCTCTCTTAATTGATATATTCCAGTCTTACCACGACCTGAAAACTTTTGCCCTCATTATCACGACTTTCACCGACAGCTTTTGGTTAGAATTCTCTTAGTTAACCTACATTACAGCTCAGTGAGGGTGAGTACATTCCACTCAAGAGAATACCGACTGAAAAGTTTCCTTCTACAAACGCCTGACTGCTACTGGCCTGCATGCTACAATCTCCACGTATAGATCTGAGCAACAAATTACCCTCTCAGGATACTCCAAGTTGAAAAGGGAGATCCAAAGTAGTGTCTAAGAAAAGCGTTTGGTTATACACCGAATACCATATCCATGAGTGTCAACTGCATGCACAATCGCAGAAACGTCTTAATTGACGTTTTTCAGACATTTACCTGATTTTGTGTGCTACCGTTTCTCTCCAGGTCGTGCTTGCCCTTCGCTTGATTACTGTGGAAACTTAATTATTGTGCTTGCGAACTCCAGGCCTCGCTTATGTGTTATGAAAACTTTGTTTGACAGAACGCTATGTAGGAAACTGGAGCTTTACTGCGACTAGAACCGTACCAACTCATAGCAGCAGTTCAACAAAAATATGGACATCAAAGAACGATGCATATCGCAGGTAAAGCAAAAAAGCGATATGTGCAGGTTACTGGAAAAATCGCATAACAAGCAATGACTGAACAAATAGAAGAAGACTAGCGCAATGGATAGATGTAAATGCTGCCAAAGGTCGAAATCAGCAGCCGGATGGTCGTAATAAGTGGTCAGCCTAAAGTTTCCTTAAAGCCGTCTTTCTAGAAGACTGCCGATCCTGACACTCGTGGCGAAGGAGAATATTTCGGGGTTAAAGACAAACGCTTCCTCAAGAAACTATGGGTGGAATGGGTAGGTGAACAAAAAGAGGTTGCGTACCTCATTGTAAGGAAGACCGGCAATGACGAAAAGAAGTGCCTGCCAGTAGTATCACAGGTCGCCCATGCGTCCGTAGGCTGGTCCTGCTACAGGGAGATACTCAACCCAGCGAAACATCAGCAGAAAAGAATGGTGATAGGCATTCCCGCCTGCCACAACGCCAAGCGAGTGTGTGGTCCCTCCTCACCCTGACCTCCACAATTTCCGCTATGTAGGACGAGGGTAAGTGTACGGTGAACAGAAATTATGCGCAGGCTTACCAGGTGACCTTCCAGGAAAAATCTACCATAGTGAGTTTCTATACAGAATGTTTTGGTTTTGTTGTTTTTATTTTTTAGTCTTTTAAAATGATAGTTGTAGCTAGCAAAGAGCTAACAGAGAACCTCTGCACTACGTGCAGGGATGTCAGCGCGACAACCTGATCGCCGAATGCGAGAGAGGAAGAACTTCATTCCATGCCGGATTAGTGGTGGTAAAAAGCAAAATTTTAGGCCGTCAGTGGAAAAATTCTAATAAACCATTTGGGGACGGATGAAATTCCGCGGCACACATACATCAGTATCCAGAAGCCCGTCATGAATCCGAATAGTGTGCAGTTAATATATGCGTCGCAGTCCGTCGTAGTGTTTACAGAACATTCGTGGCTGGCCTCCCAACGTTCCGAGGAAGCATACGCGACAGCCACTGAGGGAGGAAATTCTAGTAGGACTGCTTCGGAGTATCGTGACCAACGATTAACACGGGTTGGTCCGCAAACAAGGTTGCGCGCGGGCAGAAAAAATCCAACCAAATTAATACGAACTTGCAAAACCTGGTGTTTGGTAGACCGAAAGGTGGAATAAGGTTTCATTTGACTGCGTACATTTCAAGGCTGGTGTTGTTAGAAGGCGTATGTAAGGCTGCAAACGTTGAAGCTTACTTCAGTTCATATGAGGTGACCTGTTAGAGACTCAACGCAGGCTGAACTATCGGAACGCCAGGGAACGTGTAAGTGGTGGGGAACGGCACTGTGGTAAACTAACTATTCCACTGGTCATAGAATATCTGCGATCATGATATAACCCGCCTTTCTTCCGCCAAACGTTCTGTTAAGACTTGACTATTATGCCCGGCCCCCTACTATGCGGCTTCACCCGGTTTACTTGCGCGGAGTCAGGAAGAACACGACTGTGGGAAAACGCGCTGGATTGCCAACCTCCAGTTCGACAAATGGATGAAATGCCTGTAAATATGTAGCATGAAATAGTCGTCAAATATGGACATTTACTCGTTGAACCACCGTCCGCTTGTGTAGGCCACTTTGCGACCAGGTGGTCAAGTAGGGCCAATTCCATAACCGTTGCGCTCTGATTTGTTTTTCGGGCTAGCACGACACCCACACCCACTTTCACGCTTCCTCCTGGTTGGTCCGACTTGCACACCCGCGCTTTGCTGATGGCTGATTTCGTCGGCGGTCATCGGTGATCTGATTGGATTGCTATGATGAATGAATTCGTCAGCCGTCACCCATGACTCGATTGGATTGTTTTGGTGAATTTGCCTCCTAACGGGATGTGTCTCAAACGATTGTTCCACTCCCACTTAGTGGAAGGAGGTCATTCAGCCCCCAGGAATGGAGCCGCTAAATCATTTGAAAATTGGGCTGTCCTGCTTGGGCCGCAGCTACTTCACTAGTGTCAACGAAGGTAGACTAGTAACATGCAAGCTGGCCGTTTTCACTCTGAATTTCCGTAACGCTTGCCGACCAACTGTGGAGCAATGTGGAGACACCGGGGGACAGTGTTCTTCTGAAATAAAGGGTTCCAAGAACAGTCCTGTAAAAGGAAACAATAAGAAACAAGCATGGGCCATAGGCCCAGTAAGCCATGCACACCACTTACACAAACGGTAGCTAAAACGGCGTCGATAACACGGCGGCATGCCCAGTTACGCAATTCAAATTCAACCTGTGCATGCTTACTGGTTTCGGCCGCACGTGACACCATGTAACAGGCCGTCAGCGGTATGGTTGAGGTCACTTGAAACATGAGTTGTGGTGCGGACAAACACATTCCAATGTGCGATTTCCCCCGGGGAAGGCCTAATGAACACACTGTGAAAATGTAAACCCTGATCACTTCGAAGGACAATTCTTTGGTGCATGAAGGAGATGGTGAATACCTGAGTGCTGAGTAAGTGCTTCCATCTTAAGTGTGCTGCATCGTAATTCGACGGGTATTAGGCAGCTGGAGAAAAAACCTATGTGATGTTATCAGTCATAGACAAACTTTCGTCATGCGATACCAATAGCCCTATTCGATGCATTGGTATGGAACAAAAGCGGGGACCAGTGGTCAGGGTAGTACTGAAGAGCATTATAATAAGCATAATTTATAGCTCACCAGGGGCAACGTCTGTTGCTTCTGTGGAAGTGTATTTACGAGTGCTGCAAGGTAGGTCCGTAGTGGGTGGTATCGATTGCACGCTTGGAAGTGTGGTGGTCAAGGTGATTTACTGAATAGGTCAGGTAAATGCGAGTGTAACTCACTAGGCCATCGGTGATAACAAAATGAGCGGATGAGACAAAATATTTACGAAGTTCCAACAAGTCATGGTAATCAAAAGAGTTTGACTCACAGAAAAGTGCTCACAAGTGTTCCAGATGACTGCCACAATATTCCAAATTACTAGTATCCGGAAGTGGGTAGTATCACAGAGTTGCCGCGGACTGCTGAAGCGCGATCCGGGATTCGACGATGTTCGTGGTAAAACGGAGCTAAAAATTGGATGACAGATCCGTGTGTCATCATCAAACGACTGCGCAACGGAGAGGAAAGCAGACCGACGTGCACAAAATTTGTATTATATCACAAGGTCACCTATACCAATTTAAACAGCATGTAATGATGATACAAAAGGTTGTTGTACAAAAATGAAACATGGTTTGCGAACAAAAATAAGGAAATCTCTGCAAATGCTAGTAGTAGACCGTGATTTTCTCAGCAGTCGTGTTTGGGAAAATTATTTTGCGAAGATAAAACGCTTCAACGACTTGGTACCTGGTGCAAAAAGAAAAGTCGTAGAAATCTGCGTCATGAACTCATATCTGTTTATTGTAACTGACCGTCAATTGAAAACAACCTTATCCCACTTGCTTTTCAAAATCGGCATTGCTGCTGTTGTGGTTGATTGCGCTTGGCAATGTTACCACAAGGATGTTGAGATTACCTTTATTACATATTTTCACTTTTCTCATTAGGTGATTATTTTTATTATCAGTTGTGATAATAACAAGTATATATTTCTTAATCAGCCTGTTTATATCTATTTCTAGGAAATGGAGTATGTCGCGACTTTCAGGGTAACGGTTGAGGATCGCGAATTTCATACCCTCTCAAAATTCTAGGATTGCCTCCAGAGGTACATGGATGAAGCGAGCGTTATTTGCGTTCATGGGATGATCGGTAGGTCGAAAAGTGCCTTGAAATACGATAAGGTGAGGTGACACGGTTTCCTGAAACCCGTGCAGGTTTACTACCGTAGTACGATGTATACAAGGCGTAGGTGTGTGTGCAGCGGTGTATGAAGTGTCTTGAAGTGGACGTGAACGCTATATACAATTCGGGTGTGCATACGGAATCAAGAGGTGACAAAAAAGAAAAACAACTGACTCACAGTAGTTCGTGAAGATGCGTCGTTAAGAGTTCCACCACACGGAATGAAGTGTACAATCGATGCGATCTGTCGTATGGTTCACAAAAACTCTAAAAGTCACAACGGAGGTGATTCCGACGACAGATGAATGTGGAAGTGTGCTGAAACAAACGCGTATTCCGTTAGCCGTTAATTCTCCCAAAAATCTGTACTCGCAAGACACTGAACGCAGAGAGAGAACACAGGGCTCGCGACCTTGGAAGTGTAATTTTTATTGTTAATTGAATCAACTCACATGATTTAAACGAGTGTACATGTGACTTTGAAGAAGGTGGAAAATGTGAAAAATAATGAAAATTATGCTGTGCAAAATGCTGTACAAAACGCCACAGAGATATCCGGACGTTCTTGGAGGACTTTGAAGACGTGGCCGAAATGGTCGGAGTCAAGACCGACCGTGGG
>LUCH01007615.1:0-13229 GCA_013368495.1 Paragonimus heterotremus | reverse complement strand
GAGAGATACATTGTGCAAAAAACTGTTTCTGACTTCTCCGTTCACATTTGTTACGGGGAAAGATTGTTTTGCTTTTCTGATAAATATTTGCTTTGCCTAATTCGGGGGTTAATACTACTGTGTCGAAACTAGCTCTGGTGTTGAGCTAATGTAATTACAATATTTCTCTATCTCTGGAACCATCAAAATTGGCGTTGCGGATTTCTGTAACTTATTACGATGAATTCCTCCCTATTTGAAATTTTTAATATTCATGGTTCGTCGAGAGCAATCGAAGATTACTTAGAACGCTTCGAAATATGGTATACCACAGGCAAACTGACTCAAGCAGATTGGTGTAATTTCGTAAAACAATTACAAACTCCATTCCGTGTCCGTTTGGTTCATGGCATAATCATGCGTGATCTGTAACATATACTTTCACTGCCTATGATCCGAAGATTTTATACAACGACAACCTAAGACGATTAGAACGTCAACAAAGGCGGTGGTTTTGAAAAGTAAATCTTCGAAATGTAGTTGATAATAATCACCCTGTACCTGACTCAAATGCTGTAATTCATGTGGTAGCAAACATTATCGATCGACTTGTTGATTTCAAAACGTTAAGCGTCATAGTTGTAGTAATATTGGCCAAATTCAGTCCGTTTGCTACAGGCAAAAACCAGTGACGTAGATAACTGGAATTCCAACTTTTATTCCACTGCTCTTCTTGTGAATTCTATTGATTCAACCATTCACATTAAACGGTTTTATCTAGTGAATAATTTTATTGAATATTCACTCACTGCGAACACTGGTAGTGTTGAATCATCCGTCCCTGTTGAGTTCATAAGGTGCTCGGAGACGGTAATTGTGAAACCTTAGAACGATTTGTGTAAGGTACCACTGAACAGGTTTTGACAATTCTTGGTTAGTTTTAGTCACACTTTCTGTATGAACTGATCACGGTTGACATGAATGAGCTTCGTCTATAGGCGCATTCAAGTTGGAGAAATAAACTTCGACCACAAAAATGAGCTTTTTCTGTATGTGTCAAAGGAGCCGCGGGCAGCTTTGCCATCTGTCTCGTCAAATCCATTGGTAAACGTCAGAGGCCATTCTGACATACTCATGAACATGCGATCAGAATGGCAGTATGTGTGTGCCATTGCAAATAGAAGCAAGAAGTCACGACTTCATAATTTAGAGAACTAGTCCAACTTCCAATTACAATCATCTGTGTTTTGTGCGATAAGATAGAGAAGCCACGAAAATTCGCGCGGTATCACTGAACGCAAGACA
The DNA here is from genome assembly GCA_013368495.1 of Paragonimus heterotremus. Taxonomy (NCBI): domain Eukaryota; kingdom Metazoa; phylum Platyhelminthes; class Trematoda; order Plagiorchiida; family Troglotrematidae; genus Paragonimus; species Paragonimus heterotremus. The sequence continues at coordinate 11,945 of LUCH01007615.1, read as the reverse complement.
TTCTTGTGATAACCGGATTCAAGCTGGATTCTCACGTGGACTGTTTCACCATTGTTTTATTGATAATTTTCACATAACAGCGGTGAACCCATTTGATCTCAGTAATCACAATTACGTTGAATTTTGGAATATATTTGAAACTGGACTGTGTAATATTCTTATTGTGTGCTTTTAGGTCAATCTCAAAGCATAACATGCTCATATTCACATAAGTTCACAGAGTTCAAGTGCACTTATCGACTACTCTTGGATTGACTGTCAGTAGGCAATCGTTGGTGGACCATCCGGTGCAGTTACAAACATCTCTGATAAAATATAAACCGATATTTGGAGCACCGCAATGATAGTTTAAACACTATTTGGAAGTGAGTGCCACTGCAGAAAAAATATATGGGACCATAATTTCTGTGGAGAAAATACATCTATTTGCACACTTACACAACGAAAGAGAAGTTGCCCGCTAGCATCATCCATTCACAAGCTACAAGGTGAATCAATGTCCTTTTGACGTGACAAAAATTTTCACATCATCGGACACCTTGTGAACTTATAAACACAGACTTGAAAGCCGCTTTTGTTTTGGCAAATGGTGCGACCGCACACACTGTGGCCAACAGTGCAGTGCCGCACTGACGTCGTCACGATGGTTATCGAGATATCTTACTGCCCTCGTCCATCCGTCTTCTACAGAATTACATTCCCAATTTTCCATTGTTATCTATATACAGTATTATTGTATTTCTTTGTTGATTGACGCTAGTATAAATAGCTCCTGTGATGCTCAGTGGTGTTCTGGGCACTTTTTCTGTTCTTTAACTGCATGCTAATGTGACTTAGCGTACTGTTTCTTAATTCAACTCCCCATTACATCAGCATTATCATTTGCATTGTGCAACCTCAACTTTCTAGCAACCTGAACCTTTTATGATACTCCAATCAGTTCACTTCCCAAGGCTGGTCCATAATATTGGTCAATACTACATTTGGTATGCGTTTCAATTTTACTTGAGGGTTTACGTGTGCGTCATCCACGTTGAATACATACGAATCAATCAAGTTAACTTGAAAAGCATAGCAAATCTTCCTGTGCAAGACTGGCACACATTGTAATTTTCAGGGTGACAATTTGGTCACAATTGTTTCAGCTGAGATCAAAAAAACATGAAATGTCAACCTGTTCACGTTTTCCGGCAGAAACAGAGAAATATTTTTTATTTAACTTATCTACACATGCGTGAATCACAAAATGGAGCGATCAGTCTACGCCTCCTTCTTTTTTCGTTGACTTACCCACTCTCAAACTTTGTTAGAAGCTTCAACTTTCTGCCTTATGGTCTCGCATTTAGGCTGTTGCAATGCTGTATTGTCGTCTGGACTAACACGGTTGTTTTCAATTCCGCACGTCAAAAAATCACGTTTCTCCTATTTATGATATTATTAACTCATTTTTATTCTGAATTCTTCAGCAAGACTTTCAAAGTGAGTTCAGTGTCACGGAGGGTTGTGAAGGTCATTTGGAGCAATTTATGTTTTCGCAACCGCCTTCGTTTTGTGAACACCCAATGCAATACCACTTCATCATAAAGCGTGTTGAGCAATTGTCATCTTCGTATTTGGTCTGCCTATTCTTTAGTAAATCAAATCAAATCATAATTACCGTTCAAATCTCTCCATATCTGACGGAAGGAATCTCTATCGTTACCAAAGAAGAGAGATGGACGGTTGTTAGTTTTGTTTCGTTGCGTGAAGTTTCCCCAATATAACGAGACTCGCCAGACTTTGATTCACTTACCTTTGTCATAGGATATGGTATCCAGTTCGACTTATTTTAGAACAGTGATGGTTAAATATATGCACAAACGTCTTTCACGTGCATGGATTAATGTTGTTCAGTCGGATGAAAATGGCGTTGACAATGGTCAGTATGGGGAACCGCACCACTCTGAATCGGTTTTGGTTCTAGGTAGGTAATTTTACAAACATACTTTTTGTTTCTTTGAAGTAGGCAGAAGACATGTTATAATATCTCAGCATCTCACTAACTAAGATATGTTGCAGAGGTATAACATACCAGTCATTTACATCGTGTGGTTAAAAGCAAATGTAAATTGGTCACGTCCACAATTGCACCGTGCAACGTAATCAAAACCATGAAAACTCAACAAGTTGCCTTTATCATTTTTGTTTACACAGCGTCGGCAGGTGATTTTGGATAAGCGCCAACATACAACATACTTGAATTCCAATTACGTCAAGCATACATCGGAACGTAGAAACAAAACATGACATACCAGCCACATATCGGTAACTTAGTCCTCAAGTTTCGAAGTCATCGCGACAGCAGGCCACCTGGTTAACGTCGTGGATTCGGCCGATTCAGTCAACTCATTTAATATCAATTAAAACGATTTACAGGTGAAAAATGTTCATCCACGGAAATGATGTTCACAGACTTTTATTAACACTCGCACTGGTATACAACAAGAGTATGAACTCTGAAACGAGCAATTAACTCTAACTAAACCGGTTTCGGATTAGTTATGTGTGTTTTTCTGCTGTGGCAGGATAACAGGGTTAAACAGAAGCTCACACTTAGCTGTGCAGCAAGGTAGGGTGTATTAGCTGATTCTATCCCCTTCGAAATAGAGACCAATAATTAGATATTTCTTACTTACAGATGAAGACTTGCGTTTCAGCTCGATTGATTTTATCGCTTTTCGAGTCGACCCTAAACAAAGGTGTGAAATGTTTATTCCCGTTTGCAGAACGTCATTGATATAGGTGGTTGATGTGCGTGTTAACTGATGCTACTAACCATTTGCATTTGGTTCAGCTGAACTGAACTGTCAAAACAAACAAGTGTATCACTCCAAGTTTGCGCTATGTACATACTAAATATGATCAATGTATATTACGTTATTGTTATGCAGTCCTCGTACTTTCGATGTCTGCCTAGATTAATGATTTTATGGGTTTAGCCAGATGCTCAGGGTTCTTGAAATTAGACACCCTATGTATGACACAAATGCTATGCTGAAAAAATACCTAGTTGCATTCTTGCGTTGCTCACAGAAATGTCGGCAATGGCAAAGCACAAAGGAAGTTCATTTTCGTTCGATCGTATTGTACGCAGATCTCGTTGGTAAAAATAAACTGAGGGGACTAATTATTTGTGACATCCACTGGACTTCTGTCAGCCGTGCGATAATCACACAGGTAATGAATTATCCCTTGAGAGGTTACGCTGATGAAGATTGAACATGGTAGAGTGATAATATTACCTGATTATTTAGAGTCAGATGCTGATATGCATCGATTAACGGTAAGTTGCAAATCAAACAATGGTTGGTTTTTCAACTGACGGATTCATAAAACTCAAAAGAACACCCGACGTTAAAACTATCGTCTGTACCTTGGACAGAACACGTTGTCAATAGCTTATTGTTTAAGCGAACAGAGTGCGTTTGCCAACCGTTGTCAGATTTATCACAGGATTTTACAGATCACCGCTTCTAAAATCCGCCTGACGTATCCCTCCTTTCGCCCCTTAGAAAAATTTGAATTGTTCGCTAGTATTTTACTGTGAGTTTGGGTAATCGGGTAGCACTATTGTGTATCATTCCAACTAAACAGTTCTAAAAGATGATTTCCTCTGTCGAACGCGTTATTACTTCATTGCTGAATTTTCAGATACATTTGTATTCTGCTTAGCTTAAACGTACCTAAAATACGTATAACGTGAGATAACTGGTTGCATGTCTCTGTCAGTCAAACATGTCTGGAGATGAGCAACTGGTCTGTAGACTGATTTTGGTTGACTGGCTTCGTTAAAAATGAACCGTACTTTTGGGTGTGCAATGTTAAGCTCCAGCCAAATACTGTTCATACTATCTGCGGTTTTGGTGGTGTCAAGTTATTCATCACTTCCGGTTTACACAACAAGACTAAGAACTTCGCAGTTTTAACTCTTCTGGCTTGTAGCTGTTCCCATCATTGTTCCATTTTTATACTTATGTTATTACCACAGAGTTCAGGTGGATGTTGCTTTATCCAGCATTTGTTCCAGATGTACAACTTTATGACAACTTCAAAAGCCTTATTTCATTCTGTCAATGTAGCCAACGTCCTTGCACGTTACCTCCAGTCAGTGATCAACAGTTACTCAAGAAACCACCTAATATTTTCCGCCAACATATTTTATCCAATCACCTCCAAGTAATTCGTTTGACATTTCCTATTGGTATTAACTTTCAATTCCTGGAATTGTGATTGGACGGTTTTGACAAACAAATGAGTGATAGGCAAAACATAAGGCTTGTCCGTGCAAGATATGCACACAGTTATGAACGCGTGGACGATCATTTTATGCTTCTTGCTCGAGGTTGAAGGGAATCGAACGCTGTTCGATCAAAAGAGAGCTCTCTGTATTTTGAATGCAATTCGTGAAGAATATTTCAACTGTATTCCAACCAAAGTTGTATCATTCAGTCAGATGGTGAGCATCATAGTATATTTAAAATTACCGTTATTGCAACAACGAACAGTGAGTATTCGATGCAGAGAGATCTCTTTTTATATATGCCATAAGGAATGCGTATAACCTCTTGCACACATGTGAACGGAATTCGAGTTTGAGAATGTGGCTTACATCTGGAGACTTTTTGCTTTCCACTCTGAACATAAACTACAAGGTCGTTGTTGGTTTGGTTTGATTGGTATTACAGTTGCGCGAATATTATATGTATCATTACAGATAATTTGTTTGATTGTATTTGAGATATATAGAAACATTTTTTGTTTCAGAAATGGAACTCAACCCTTGAATACTACTCAAACGTTTACTCACGGCAACTGTGTATGGGTGATATTAATATACCCGATGAGATTGACTTCTCAGAAAGCAAAGAACTCACATCTGTATATACTGAATTAGTCGTGTATGACCGGTGAGTTATTTTTCAGAAATAGCTAAACATTGATTACCATGCACATGCTTAGCTTCTTAATGATCATTGTTTCACTGAAATTTGAGATCTGACGTCCAGAAAAACAGCCGCGATGCCACATCAGCGCTTTATTAGACAAATGAGACGTTTGTCTGCATGATATGTTCGAAAAAATATGGAATATTTTCATTTATCACAAATGAGTACTCTGTGTTTTCTTGTGATGACCATCACCTAATTTTGAATACTGCAATTCGGGTGTGTTTACATCAAATATACCACCACTAGAAGTGAAACCGTGTAAGTTTATGTGTACCCTCACTTCGATAAGCAAACCAGCGATCGCTGTTCTGTGTAAACACTATTTAGCAAACAGGCAGTTTCCGAATACTAATCACCACAGCAATTGCACAACGGTCAATATTAACGCGCAATTCAAAATTACAAGTTATCACACAATGTGTTCCAGCACTTTGATAACATGGCGCGCACAGTGTCACCATACTGCTTATGAAACTGTGAACATCAATTTAGGCAAACTCACTTTACTATTATAACATACAAACCGCACGCTTTTACTCTGATTGTCTGTTATTCTCACGATTGAGACACCGGGGGATAGCGTTCTTCCGAAGCAGAGGTTTTAACAACTTTCCTGTAGAAGGAAACAATGCAAACAGGTATGGGCCAAAGGCCCAGTAAGTCATGCAAACGGCTTGCACAAACGAAAACTGAAACAGCGTCAAAAACACAACAGCACACCTTTTTACGCAGTTCATGTTCAGCTCATTCGTGCTTGCTTGTTTCGAATGTACGTTACACCATATACAGAAACAACTTGGCATTCAAATTAGAGGAGATAACGAGACCACTTCCTTCAAGAATTCAGAAACCTGTTAGGGACAATCGTAAATCAGCATCTGTAAGTAGTCAAAGATGCTCAGCGTACAGCGATACAATGAGATAAATGGAATATTGAAATCGTCTATTAGAATAGAAATTGCAAACCTAAAAACATTGTTACATATAGAGAACATTTCGCAGAAAATACTTTGTCTTGTCTGTAACAGACGTGTTCATACGACTGACAAACTTAGAAATCTACATATATGAAATTGACTACATCTTTATTGCACGTTCCCAGCATTATTAACCGTGAACCTTTCCCAATTATACATGTATATCAATCAGATTCTTTGACGGGCTGTGGAACACAAGAACATATTACACGGGCGTTGGTGAAACCCATCTCGATAAACTCTTTTTCTACTTTGTAAGTCGAATATCATTATTTACAATGCAATCAAATAAACATGTCTGAATACATTACTTACTTCCTGTGTAACTCAATGTGTTCAATGGTTGTGTAAACGTGATTTGTGTGAAATCAACATCGAACCTTCCATTCTGTGCACACAAACACATAATAAAAATATCTTCAACAGATGACATGAGGAAATCAAACATCAATACCAACAATAGATGTTCCTACCAAATAAATTTTAGTCGCATGAGAAACAAACTGCAAATGGTTTTATGTCGAGAAGGTGTTTTGAACGGGAGTACATTGATCACAGAGTGGTTGGGTGCATATAACACTTGGAATAGCTGTAACACCAATTTACTGGCGATTAATCATGGTTGAATTTATATAAGTGACATGCAGCTGACAAGGTTCCTTTATTTTTGTTCTACCAAACAACTACGAAGACAGTGGACCCCACAACTAAAGAAGTCGGTTGTGATTATTGTCCCTGTAATCAAACAACATACATAATATGTTTCTACGATCTAACGTGAGTTGTATGAATATATATTAAACTCAAGACCAACAACATATCACTGTTCATTGATCGATACATAAATACGTTTACATGTGTTCTAAAATTCAGTAAAGATTTCCCACAATTTACTCGTGTTACATCGAAAGCGTTGGCAAAATAGTTGTCGAAAAATGATTCTATGTCGTTGATCATAACGACAAAGTGATTATGTTAGCATTTTGTATTTTTTAATTTGCGTAATGTTTCTCCATAATATACATGACAATGCCAAAACGGATCGTTCACTTTTGAGTAAAACAACCAAACACGTGACCCCAGCTCATTATTGCAAGATTGGCGGTTTCGAACTTGAAATCATTACTTAGAGTTACATGCCCTATTTCCGTAATGACTGACTCAAAGCTACGGCCTTGAGCTTATCCCTCTAAGCATGTTTAGAAGAAACATGTTCCACTGTAAATGCTGACCTGCTAATAGCACTGTTGTCCATAAACAAGAGAAGGTGAACATATTTGGAGTGATAAGCTTTTGGAGCGGTTTCACGTAAAATATTTAGAAACCAGTTAGTCGAATAAAACCGATTAGGCATCGGCTTTTGCTTTAGGTGAGGCAGTTAATCACAACTATCAATTTCTGACAAGACAATCTATCTATCGGCGCACTCAGACAATACTGGAAGCAAACGTTGTCTTTCCAAATGACGTACTGGTGGAATAAGTGTCTTCGTTGAATTAACAAGCAATGTGTTTCAAAAACATCAAGCAAATATTGTCACAAATTTGTTACCAATTTATTAACAACATGTTACACATGACCTTCAAACTGCTTGACTTCATTCGTGCAAAATTTGATGCGGACATCCTACAATTGTTACCAACCCTTCACAATTGAACTGGAAAGACTCGGAGACGAACAAGTTAAGACTCAACTGGATGGTTATCAGTTTCACAAAGTTCACTTCGATTGTACAAATGATCGATGGCTGTAACGATAGTGGTTTTGATTACGTAATCAAAACCACTATCGTTACAGCCATCGATCATTTGTACAATCGAAGTCAACTGGATGGATTGATTTAACCTGATGAAGACCCTGTAGAATGAATAATGAGGTTAACTCTTTAAATTTCCAGAGCTAATCACTATATTTAATCCAGAACATTCAGCCGAAGTGACAGTTTGTCAAAAGCTTGTTACTGCCGACAGCTTTGATTAAGTTAGACAGGTACACGCAGTCGAAGGTCTTCTTTCCGTATGAATCAACCTTCAATAGATCTCTAGTTTGTTAATGGCCAACCGGCATGGTGCCTATTTTGCTGCGATCACAATGGTGTTCGCTACTACCATTTACGCATCCTGAAATGCACGAAGTTCGCAAATGCCGTATGAAAATCCGAATGTTTAAACGGATACGTTTGCATTTCACTGATGCTCAAATTTTAGTGCTCATATAAATTAGCAATGGATTGAATGATTGTGGGCCTCCTTCGAACGATTTACTCGCCAAAGTTGGGCCAACCGTATAACACCTTTTGTATTTATGATTCCCGAATCTAGTCTCAGTTACAGATTGGGTGGTTGACTTTAATGTGCAGCTATCCAGACAGTTATTCCAAACAGGAATCGCCTGGACTCCTCAGGATTCCTCTATTTCTCACCATACAAATAGCGTTACTCTTTATAGTTTGAGGATAATGGACGCAGTTATAGCTCGGGTCTTCAACGTAAAGAAGAATCTCCCCCTCGATAAGTCTTCTTGCATGCACCGTGAAAAACGCCATCCCGCCAAAGGTCACATTACAACGAACGCAATACGTTTATTGTAGCTAAGACTAAGGAGTGAACGATAAGTGGACAACACTTGCTGACACCATTTACTCCACCTGTTCATTCTGGTCTGGCCTAATGAGGAAGTGCCATATTCACATAGAATTACAAGTGATAGCCTGAAAGACGTGTTTTGGTGCGAAATGCCATTCGTGTTTGGAACAGTTTCTATATGAACATTAATGTACACCCTTTAGTTAATTATGAAGGTAATCATGACTGAATGCAAAGCCGTAAGTTGAACATGCCTTACTTGTATATTTGTGCCTGATGACCTTGAAGCAAATACAGTTGAATCGGACACATGATGTCAGTTAATATTTGGCCTAATGCTTGTGGCTGTGTATACGTGTATACAAAGAATGAAAAAATGTCAACGGGATACAGTTAAATAATTCCCTACACACAGCATTGCTTTATTTCACAATAGTACGTGTCTTGCTGATAAACCTAACATAACAAACACTAAAGGCATCACACGCAACTCCTAAACAGGCTACCGTCAACGAGGCAGGCCAATAAGACAAGGAATATGAAGACAGAAAATTATGACTGAAACATTCGTCTCATGCATTTAAATGCATGCCCGGTTAGATTGTCGTTATACACTTTGGTAATTCTTATCCACTCATTGAAAGAAAAGACAATTGGTGTGTTGGTAACTTTTGACAAAATGTGTGATAACACGCGCATTCTCGGGTTTAATTATTTCAAATTACCCCCGACTTCATAGCACCGCAACACCAGTTTATGAATTTTCATGTTGTCAATTCGTGGTTTTCACAGTAAGATAGCGGTCACTATTTTGCAAACTTGCGTGACTAATTTAAGGTCGTTGCTTATTGATCAAAGTCCAATGCCTGTCCCACGCATTGTCGTAAACAGTATCAACGTTTCATGACGTGCTAATCTAAGTATGTGGATCATTTATTCTCAGCTGGAGTGGTTACGGAAACTATCATTATGAAGAATGCAATGATTCCATCCGATTACCTCCACCTGCTGAATGTAACACCGGCTGCACGTGGAACAGGACGCACGGGGTTTGGGAATTTCTCACTTTTCTGAACCACAACTCGCTTTCTCTATTACTGTTAACGAATGTTTTATACCAGACACATTTCTGATCTTACATGACTGTACCAATGTTTTACGTCAGGAGTAATTCATAACGCATGTAAACTTTTGTCCACATCGTCATGAACTCAAAATTGATGTTACCTCAGAGCTTGAATGTGATCATATGTATCACATGAAAAATGAACACGTTTGATATATAATTTCTTTCATTTAACACTGCGTTTTATATAGTGTAGGCAAATATCATAGCACAACAAAAACCAAAAATCCATCTCTCGAAATATTCTGTTCAAGATCGATGAATCTGCAGTTTCAAAAAAAACTGACATGTTCCGTGTGCGTATGACTTCATATGGCTTAGGATTCTTGCTCGACTTTCCACCTAACGGAACAGCAAAGTTACCGGGACTGTTTGCATGTACACTGGTAACCTAAGAAAACAATGAACAATCACCGGTTTGGGAAGAAGGACAATCAATATTTACTTAATCAGTTCAGGAGTTGGAGGAACACAAGTTAGAGATCCTAACATCATCCAATTTTACCATGCTGGTGATCCGGTAAGCATCGTTGATCATCTGGATGATGAAACAAATCAGGCGGGTATCAGAGTGAAAATAAATATCAATCCTTCTTATTTGACAAATGCTTTACTTGTAGGCTGTCTGAATAACTTCGTCTCCATATCGGGTCTGTAGACAAGGACAGAAAATAATCACTGAAAGATTCGAGGTAACCTGGTCGCAAGTGAATGAACTACCCAGCCACGGGTTACATTTCACTGAAGAATTCAGTACTGTGATTTACATCGCTTTCTGCACAAAAATGTATCGTCTCAAGCACATTCCTCACGTGTCATACTGGGGGAAATTGCGGCGTTGTTGTCAAACGATCCTTAGTGCTTCTGGAACGAGATATCCGATACCCGGATGACTGCTGCTTGGACTTTCTCATTGGGTTGTAAATAAATACGTCCAGGTTACTGGGTGGACTTTGACTGTACGGTGAGAAACTGAACTTTCTAGAGTCATATAATCCAACTCAAAAGTTTGGCCCCTTTCTTCTTTCCCGCTAATTACACAATTCATCTATAGATCATGTATTGATACGTAGCCTCCCTCTTGTCTTCTCACGCGGCTGTTTAGTCTGTCTCAATCGCATATGCGCTTCCACATATTCATCGGCCCGAAAACCATCTTCAACATCCGTGCCCACGCAGGCGCGTAGTCACCATCTGCACACTTAGCAAATAGGAGAGCTTCGGTTCGGTCGGTACACAGGCACGCATGACCGGGTCGAACCCGAATCTGAATAGAGAGAACAACACAACTGAACAGGACAAGACACAGTTCGGACAATCGTCATCACAGTAAGCTTATACACCAATCCCTACAATAAACATCCAAAATATCCACCCACCATATTCACTGATCACCACCAAAATATCGTTATTTGTTATTGTATCTCAAGCTTTCACAGCCGATAGTTTCACTTTAGACAACAGAAACGATTTGTCTAACACTACAGAGGTGGCAAACCATGGACCAAACATGCTCTTTAAATTGAACACGCCTTACATCTTCTGGATCCCATCCTCAGCTGCTAGAAAGCACGCCGAATTTCACCCATGCATTTAACTGAACGCATGAAACTAACAGGTCATCGTGTACACCAGAACAATTTAATGAACGTGCACAATGTCGAATGCCTCCTTGATTTTCAAACATTTACCAAACCGACAACTGTGTTCTACCATCCAATCAAATTCAGTGATTAGAGTACCTTCCATGCTAGGATCTCTAGATTGAAAAACATTCTTCCCCACATCTCACCTGAAAATTTTTCCAAACGCTTCACTTTTTCTATCAACATTCTGGTCGTTATTAGATTGAACCGCGTCGATTTTCATATACAAAAAGGACTGGTTACTCAAAGAAAAATGGACTGACTGAAGGATTAACCAACATGGTAGCCAAAGCTCATTAAATTCACAGATGAGGCTGTTTCTCACAGTTCATGTCCTGTCATTTACCACAAATTTGACCGATACATTCCGGTAACTTTCTGGTTTGGCTACAGATCCAACACCATTTGAGCTGGTTGGCCTGTTTAGGGTTAATTTTCGTCTGTTTCAGCGATCACCAGAGCACGATTTGCATACACACCACGGTGCCAATTGATGACAAGACAAACTATTAGCCTTCAGGTGAATCGAAAATGGTTAATCACTCCGTTGAAGCCGCGGATTCCGGGCAAATTCGCAATGATAAACGAATTGCAAATAGATTGTCTTGTCATCAATTGGCACC
>LUCH01007611.1:11131-24753 GCA_013368495.1 Paragonimus heterotremus | reverse complement strand
TCATCTGTACCCGATTGTTTTAAGGAGATCACTTCCCGTTGACTGGTGGCTGTTTGTGAACACGTGCCTAGTTGCTCCATTTTAAACTACTTTGCTGGATAATCTGTGTACACGGTCGATTAACATTCAAGGTGAGAAAGTGCCTTTGTTGTAATTTTATTGGACAGTGCCGTATAAATTCCAGTCCTTCCGATCGTCTTTTTTGACGTCTTTCGGACATGGAAGATGGTCCCGTTAACCCGACCGTCTGAATAAGCGTTATTGGGGCTTTCGAATACGCGGTACTGAGTGGATTACACTAAATCGCCAGGAGCGATTTACCTCAAGGTATGCTTCATACATGGCTTATCACCCTTACAAAGTCAGTCAAGTCACCGCTAGTAGCATCAGGCGGTCGGCAAATACATGTAATAAGTAGGTCGCGCGAACCTATAAGGATCATTAACCACAACGTGTCCTCGATTTTCCTAACACTCGGCTGGTCAAGTGTAGCTGCAGAAAATTGCCCTGTTAGGCAAACGATACATCCAGCGCCCCGTCCTTTGAGACGATCCCTACGAAATATATTATATCCTATGAGGCTAAGTTGTGTGTCTGATTTATCGAGGGAGCATCACGTCTCAGTGATGAGAATGATATGGAGATTAGACAAAAAGACAAAAGATCTAGAGATTTGCATCCTACTTATCAACGACCTTACGTTTATCGGTAATAAATGAATGGACTTTTTTCCGTCGGGCACAACGGTCAACCTGTCAGAGGACTGCATGACTGATGGGGAAGTAGGTTGCAAATTATCAGATGGAGAGGTACGGTCCACAGGATGTAACAATTTTCCATTTATGTTTGAATGGATGTCGCAAAGTTTGACCCCACGATAGGAAGTGCTGGAAGGGTGTCATTTCGGTAGGGTGACTGAATGGGACAGTGGGAGGGAGGCCAGGTAGTGGTAGATGAAATGCCGAGGGGCGCACTAAAAAACGACTGGGTTAGCGGACATACTTGCTAGTTATACAACCAGGTGGTGATCTACCTGACGGGGTACACACGTTAGGAATATGGTTACCAGTAGCATTCGTGCTTTGGATAGAATAATATGGTGTTGTCGAGCTATTGGTTAGTGGATGGAAAGTGTTGAAACTATTATAGTTGTGAATCGGCTTGAAAGCAGCGGAAAACCAACTGTTCATTTTCATCTGCGAAGCATTTCCTATTAGAAAGTGATTATGAGAACCAGATACGTAGCGTTTATGAGATACCGTCGATTTACATTTATGCTGCAAAGCTAGAGCATTATTTTCTAGTAAGTAACGTGCAGGTCTTACTGCCGGTTTGGGGACCTGTTCAGGCGTTTTGGATTTGCGATTGGTATGTACAGTCACTCCAGATAATGGAGGAAAAGGCCTACAGTATGATGGAGGTGGATTTGCTCGTCCATCCTCGTCTTTGTTTTTGAAATTTGGCATACTGCCCCCAACACTCTGGGGAACTGTGAGCACCTTAGGTCCAGGACTCACTCCTGTCAGCGTCTCGGTTGGCGGAGGGAATCGTCGATGAATAGAAGAGGCACATTTGGCGCTAACCGTGAGTTTTACTGGAGATGCTTGACCGCGCCTAGCGTCAACAGGGCCGGACGTGGTTCTTTTTTTAGTGTTCTTCTGGACGGACACGGTAACGGTGATGTCAGTTACTGCTTGCTGATCTAAAGAAGTCGTGGGACAGTCTAGATAAATAGTCAAGTCTATGCGGTTGTTGATTTTGTTACCGCAGCACTTTTTTACTTGGGAAATATCGGCTCGCAATATCTCCCGTTGGAATGGTGCCTTGTCACCAAACACATCTATCGACTTAAAATTTGTGGAACGTATAATGTGGTCTTGCCTTTTGACGAACTCATTTGCCGCTAGTTCGTCTGTGAACTGCAATAACACTGAACAACATTTTTGCTGTACCTTCTCGAGAATTATTAAACAGTGACACTCCTGGTCTCCCATCTTACCAGCCTGGGGCTAGACATTTTTCACGGTCAGCAAAGGCATTCTGTCAGGCACGTTGAACACAACCACCTTGCGTGCACAGCGTATCCGCTTGTGCATTTCAGTAGCTAATGTGTTGATAAACGCTCCGGCAGCAACGAGATATTTATGGCTAGAAGTGGCAGTCTCAGGATGGGTGCTAATTGGGGCATTTAGAATGCTAATTATCGGATTCAGCCGGTGCGAAATGTTGGTAAGCTCTCCATACTTACTGTGTATTTTTACCATTTCAGTCTCAAGGTCCGTTATTTTTACCTGATCTGCAAGTACATCGGTTATTTTGAACTGAACAGAACTAAGCGTTGTCCCCTCCTTGTATGGGGCTAACATTTACCGTTGAAATTACCGATTCACGAACAGGTTGTCGCTCCCTAGCGAGGACAGCAATGAAATAGGTTTTGGGCGTGTTACCCGGGGATTATATTCTTTTGTTTGTTGTTACGATGCTTTTTCGCATGAGGCTGATCGCCTGACAACTAGCAACTTTTGAATACTAGCTGACTTAGGGGGTATTTTGATAAAGTATTCCTTCTTTAATAAACAATGATCGGAACTTTTGAAAGCAGTTAATGGTAACAGAAAGCAGCAAATAGTAAGCTAATTTGTGCATTAATTTGATATAGAGGGAAATACGCCTGCATGCAATAATAACTAGCCTTTTTCGAAACACGCGCCGTTATATTTAATAACCGCTATCCAATATCTCTGCACATTAAGACTATTTGCGAAATATAGATTTACAACTTAACCTGCTCGCCCAATATAATTACATAAAAGTCTGTATCTCTTCCTATCCTAATAGACCACCTGGCAATCTTCCCGTGTTGCTAAATATTTTTCCCATTCCACTTATCGCCTGTGCATACTAAATCGACACCGGAATTCGGTTGAAGCCATATACTAGTAAAAGTCGTGAATCCATCTCTTTTCGCGTTATACAATAACAACTGTTTGCCAGAAATGTAAATTTTATTGACTAGCAAAATTGTAAATTTTATATAAAGGGTTTGATAAGAAAACATCAGATTCCATTATTTGCCATACTTCCCATGATGATTTTAGGTTCTCCTGTTTATCACGTAATTTTGCCTTCCATTCCTGATTCCACAATCAATTCTAACGCGAGACAACATTCCATAGCGTCCGGACAACCAAAATCCCTTACTGGTTGGAGAGCTCGTGAGGTCTATGAAATTCTGTCGATTTCCTGGAAATAACGAAGCCCAGTCAAGCAGATCGTCAATTTCTGCGCAAAAATTGAAGTCCTCCTACCTTCCTTCATATTGACAAAAGTTTCTACATACTTTTTCGGAACTGTCTACATCACCTAATGGCGAAATTCTTCGACTATGCATTATCTGTCCTGAAAAATCCTTTCTCTGGCATGACCTCGACCATAAGGCCAATGTTAATATTGTGAAGCGAGAGTTGATGTAACTACTCAGCATTTTTTAATCGGACTTTGGAAATTGCGAGAATTATCATTTTAGTAGCAAGTGAGCCAAATCTCCTTTATGAACTGGAATTTTTCTCTCTTATTATGTCTGTTTTTTTACGTTATTTTCGCAGTCGGTGTATTGTACAATTAACAATTATATGTACGGTATGCGTTTCATGTTACAATGTGTATGCTCATCGCGCTCATCTGAGCTTGTTTCCCTCAGATGCGTTGAGAGATATATTATAAATTTTTCGAAAACGATTTGCGTCTTTTTGGGTTTCCACAAGGTTTTGCGATGTTTTTGGTTTTATTACAGCTGAAATAGAACAGGACTTAACCAACCCTAGTCCTCTACGAGACGTTTAGGTCAGTGCACCCTACGACCCGAACGCGCTACCATGAGTTTTGGTGTCGTCGGCGATGTTGTGTCAGCTGATGACGATGCGTTCGGAGGAGGCTTTCCAAAGGCAGTTGCATGCCTGGCCGCGGAATGCGGGGGAGCACGAAAGCCTCCCCAGTCTTTTCAAAATAAGCCGGCCCCAAGCGATAGATGCCCACTGTATCCCAAGTACACTGGCGCCCAAGAACGTAGAAGCAGTCCTTCCGTTGAAGTTCCTTCAAGAGGCCTCCATAAGGTCGCTCTAGCGGTTGTCTCAAACTATTCACGCGAACAAACACGTGTGTGCAGTCGTGGATTTCTTTGGGAACGAAAATCTTGCGGCTTTGTTCTCGTGTTTCCGTAGCGCAGAGGCAGCACATTTGCAAAGCGAGCTGTTCGGCGTAGGAAGCATCATCTCCAAGTGCTTCTTTGGCGGACGAGAATTAATCGCCAGAGGGACGCAGCGGTCGACAATAAAGGAGTTCGGTGCTGGAAACGTGAAGGTTGGCCTTGAGGACTGCGCCGATGCTTAGTAAAACCATTGGCTGAGTTCTGTCGAACAAATTACAACGACGACAGCAAGGGCTGCTTTTGGTTTTCGACGAAAGCGTTCGATCATGCTGTTCGCAGCCGGCTGGTGGGCCATAATCCGTGTGTGATGACATCCAAGCACGTTCAAACTTCCCGCGAAAGAACCGCTTTCAAACTGATGGCCGCGGTCGGTTGTTACTGCGGCAGGGGAACAATGAGACACTACCTTACGTTCAACGAATGTGCGTGATACGGTCACTGAGCGGACGTCTGGTACGGGGAAGGTCTGTGGCCGTCGCGTGAAGCGGTCTACAATCGTCAATATATGGGTCATGTCATTTGAAGATGGCAAAGGACCTACAATATCGATGGAAAATGCGCGAGTCGAGAAACCCTCGAAGGGTTTCGGCCTATCAGGGCCGACACGTGGTGGTGTACCTTAGCTTGCTGACAATCTAGGCAAGATCGTGCTTATGTGCGAAGATCCTTTTATATACTGGGCTAGACATACCTATCAGGAACAAGTTCGCCCGTAGCACGGGTGACAGGATGGGCCATACTATGCATCGTATGAAACATGCGACGTCGCGAAGCTGAAGGTACGACTGGACGAGGGTGTCCAGCGGGGGTATTTTATAAAATCGTTCCCGAGGCTGTCAGTGGCGGAAGATCCGCGAGGCGTAGTGACGAATGCTGGCAGAAAGTGCGGAGATCGTTCTGCGCATGTTGTGCGTCGGCCATAACGGACAAGTCGATGATGTCGTGGCCGGCGAGTGGTGACACGCGTGCCATAGCATCAGCCACAACGTTGTCACTGCCAAAGACGTGTTGCACTTCTGCCGAGAATTGCGAAACGAAATCCAGGAGGCGCACTTCGCTGGGTGAATGGAGTTCGAAACGATTGCGAGAGACCTATACCAACGGTTTGTGGTCAGTGGAGATTACAAATTGGCGGCCTTCTAGGGCGTATCAGAAGTGACGAACGGCCGAGGGGATACCTAGTAACTCACGACCGAACGTGCTGTACCGCGTTTCAGCGGGTAACAAGCGTCTGGGGAAAAATGAAAGCGGTCTCCAGGTTCCACCGACGAACTGTTGGGGTACGGCACCAACAGCTGCGTCGAAAGCGTCTACTGCTATGGTCCTGATGGCGTTAGCGTCGAAATGGTGCGCCATCACAGCGGCGGCTAGCGCGTCCTTGGTGGGATGGAAACAGTCGACAACTGCTTCTGGCAACTCAGCGTCACCGTTGGAAAGGTCAGAGGCTGCATGAGTTGCGCGCAATGCGGAATAAAACGGCGGAAATAGTTAACCATGCTGTCAAAACAACGGGCGGCAGCAAGCGTCGTAGGGCGCGGGAAGTCGCGAATAGCTTGTATCCTGTCGGTTAGCGGCCAGATGTCGCGTTGACCAACATTATGTTCTAAGAACTCAACTGCTAATTGACCCAAAACGCATTCACGAAGACCTTTTACGCTGCGAATCGTCCGAAGAGCAATCGCAGATTGTTTTGGTGCTCTTGTTCAAAGGCGCTTGCCACCAGAAGATCGTCGATATAGGAATGGAAGAGGTCTAATCCTCTTGTGAAGATGTCGATAACTCGTTGGAACGTTTGAGCAGCGTTCCCGGGACCAAACGGCATGCGCAGAAAGTTGAACAAGCCGAATGGTGAAGTTACCGCTGTTTTGGCGATGTCACTTGCGGCAACTGGAATCCGGTGGTAGGCGCGAACCAGATCGAGCATCGAGAACACACGGGTGTCCTTCAGGCTAGCCGTGTGGTCCTGAATGTGCGGAATGGGATACCTGTCCGGTACCGTGACGTTATTAAGCGCGCGATAATCTCTACATGGACGTCGGTCTCCTGACTTATTCGGCACAATATGGAGAGGCGGAGCCCAAGGGCTATCCGACGGGCTAATGATACCGAGCTCGAGTATGTGTTCGAACTCGGCGCGCGCTGTCTTCAGCTTATCCGGTGTTAAACGACAGGCTTTAGCGAACACCGGCGGGTCAGTGATGACGATATAGCGCTGCGTCGCACCAGTCACTGGCCGCAACGAGGTCGGCTGTCTAAAGACAGTGGGAAACCGCTCAGTGAGAGAGGCGTAATTATTCGTGATGACCTGGCGACACACGGGGCTGATTGGGACCGCGTTGCTCAAAGTCTCATAATTGAGAAGTTCGTCTTGCGGTCGACTAGCCGACGGCGTCGTGCATCGACCAGTAGGTTGAAGCGCTCGAGGAAGTCGATGTCGGTGAATAGCAATTGAACGTCTGCAATTGTAGAAAGCCATCAAAAAGTTCGGCGAGGGCTTAAGTTCAATGTGCGTGAACGCTGATCATAGACGGTAATAAGCGTACCGTTCACTACACACAAGGTTGACCGTGCCTGTGTGAGTTGTTCGCGAGAATCCCATGGGAGATTGCTGATCTCTGCACCTGTGTCAATGAAGTAGCGAACTCCCGATTCGCGGACTCGAATGAAAATCAGGCGACTTCGGGAACTAGCAAGGTCGGTCGCAGCGATTTGCTGGCCGGATAGTTCCCCTGAGCCATTTTTGGAGAAGACGCATGGACTACGGCAGAATCGAGCACGGTTACCAAACTGCTGGTGGTACCAGCGATGATCGGGGTTGACACTCCTCGTGGACACTCATCTCCTTCTGGAAGCCGACCTAGAGGCTCTACTGTTAGGCTTACGTGAAGCTGAGTGCGGGCGCCAGCTTCGAGTGCTGAACGCCTGGATCTGGCGTGTCAGTTTGTTCACACGGTCGGTCGGGAGTGCCAGTGATTCAGGCGGCGGCGCAGGTACTTGGGAGGCCCGTTTTCCGTATGTCTACTAGATGCGATCTGCGGTGTCTGCCCATTGTGACGGAGCCGCTTGAGAGGTAACACCAAGGATATTTTACATATCCGTAGGCAGTCTCTGGATCCATAATTCCTGCAAGAACGGCCCCTCGAGATAAGCTGGGCCTGCAGCGTGTTGCATACGGCGTAGAAGCTGTGAGGACTTCTGGTCGCTTAACTCAGTGGAACTCAGCCGGTGGGCAATGCGTTGACGACCTGGAGATCCAGTGCGCTAGATAATGGTCTTTTTAAGCTGCTCGTTTGGTTCAACGGGGTCTGAAAGCTCCAAAATTTGGTACACCTCGTCTGTGAGGTGAAGCGGAAGAGCAGCAATCACATGGTGGAACTTCGTTAGTTTCGTGGTTAAGTTTCTCAACGCAAAAGTGGCTTCCAGCTGTGCGTATCAGCTTCGAGGACTGTTCTCCATGAAATGCTCAATTGAGACTGAAAGTGCACCGACAAATTAGGAAAGTTCTTGCATACTTTCGACAGCAACAGGGACTGAAATTAAATAAATAAAAGAGAAAGTAGCGTTACTTTACGTCCAAGGAACGAAATATACCTGCAAATAAATAAATATGTACGGGCTCGCCATTTGTAGTGCGCACGTGCCCTGAATTAACGCTTTCTCAGTTATACGCAATAATACCAGGAGCGAAACAAAAACACCAATAATTGCGGGAGACCGAACATGTGATAATGACAATTAGCATCGATCAGCGCCAAACGACACCGGTAAGCAGAAATACTAGGGAGGCTAAGGATCCGACCGTCGAGCACGCGATTGGTGCGCATAGGCCGACAAACGTGCAAACAAAAAACGCCATCGCATGCACCAAGCAGACGGCAGGCAAATATCACTAAGACTCTACGTATAGTGTGAGCTGGGATTTTGGGAAGGATTTTACACATCGTGCAGTAGGCAGAAAGAGGCTATCTCCAGGTCATTCCATTTTTCCTGCCACGTTGGAGAATAAGTAGTAATGAGACGAGTGTTTCGAAAAAGGCCAGTCAATCTTACGAACTAGTAAGCACTCAGTAACCTTTCTTCGACCCGAAGATTGCAGTATCTTTTTTAGTTATGAATCTGCTCCTGTAAAGTTGGTGTCGTTGTCGCCATATGTGGCGCCCGGAGCACCGCGTCTACCCACAAATCTAATAAGTGCCATCATGAACGAATCAGATGACAGTGAGTGGGCGACCTCCAAATGGATATCCCGAGTGTGAAAACAAGTAAATATACAACCTTAACGCTTGTGTCCGTGTAACATTCGGAATTGGGGACTTCGAATATCCCCAGAAATTGTACTCGGATTGGAACCTCCCATGCAAGTAATAAGGAGAAGACCTCGTACTAGTTGCAGTAAGCAGTTCGTATTCATGAGACAAGAAGCCGAAGTTATGGATGTACAACAGTATTAAAGAAAACATAGTCGCTCAATGGTTGATCGTATTAGCACATACAAAGTCACAAACTGAACGTTAACTGGTGTAATAGGGAACAAAGAAATAGGCGAATCACAGAAGGCGTAACATTGAGATTGTTCGTCCAGTTCTGATGTAGTATCTTCAACGCGACGTTTGGATTGGTTCCTTGTTAGAACTCCTATTGTGTCGGGGTTTGGATAAACGGTGAATCGAGTAGAATTTCATCACAGTTCGCTTCTACCTGTCTTGACTTTGAACGGACCAAAATAGTCAACTCCAGTATACCGGAATGGATATCCATCAGCAGTCACTGTGTTTATTAGTAATGTAGCCTTTGGTTACTCACGTAGTTTGGGAAAAAGTAATTTGCATATATAGCACTTGTTAGTCACGCGCCTGGCAGTCGCCATCCCCTTTACCAACCGTCCGAATGGACGCAAGCGTATGTGTGACACCCATATGACCCTCCACCTCGAGGTAGTGTTCAACTACAAGTTCGGGGACTGCACCGTTAGACGGCGAAGTACCAGGTTTCGCACCGTTTTTGTCAACGCCACCACTTGCTCCTTCCCCAATATAAAGTAAACCGTCTATTAGTACTGACCGCATTCGAGACAGACGGCTTATACGTCTCCTGTCAGTGGAGTTAGCTCTAAGATATTTCAGGTCATCTGCAAAACGTTTTTTTCTGAACAAGCAGGATCAACTTATTAGTCGCTCGTTCCGGTTCTAGCGCACGTCATTATCCTGGTTTCACCGGATCTCTTTGGTTTCCGGACTTTAGTAAGCAAACGAACTCGACGAAGCTGGAGAGCCACGCAATTGCGTTCACTAGTTTTAACCAAGTGGAATATCATGGTACCAGACAGTGCACTATGGGAATCACTGCAGGCACCGTCTTAACAGTTAAGTCACGCTTAACGTAGCAGTTCTCATTTTTCATTGCAGTGGAAAATGATAGCTTTGGCCAGCTACCTTCTGAAAGCGCTAAAAACTCCGGTCCCCAAAGCCAGTGATGCACCTCATGTGGAGATGAAAGCTAAGCTCCTCTCGACGATGCACCGGCAGGATTCATCTCAGAAGGCACCTGTCCCCACTGCAATACAGTGGTATACTGACGCATTAACCTCACTCGGTTTGCACCGAATATTCCAAAACGCAAAATGAAGTGCAAATATATTTTAGTACTCTCATTGAGTCCATCCACAGAACTACGCGGTTGATACACACTCTCCGTTCGTCCACAAGGAGCCTCATCGGTCTTGCTGCGAGGATGGCCGCCGTTAGTTCAAGCCTTGGGATGATAACTGTTTCACGCGGAGACATCCTTAATTTGCCCAGAACGAAACAACACGACCGAACCGCTCGACGCTCTCAGCCTGATGTAACCTACTGCACCGTATCCTGCCTCAGGTGCAACACAGAACACGTGCAATTCAATTCCTAGGGCAGTAGATATGTTGGGAGAAACACAACAAGGTACCCTAATTGATTCAACAGATCGGATATATATCATCTAATTTCCCCAAGTTAGACGATCGTTCTCGTCTATTAAACTATCCCAACCAAAACCCCGACCACAAAGGTCTTACAGCAGCTTACGAGCTGGAAGCACCGTTGGAGTAACTAATTTCAGAGGGTCGCATAAAGAAGCAACGCATTTCAATATACCCCTCTTAGTATAAGACGCATCTGTAGAGTGCACCTGGAACATGAAGCAGTCGCTTGCCACTTCGAATGTGACACCCAAGGCCCTTTGGTAATCAAAACCTTCTAAGACTAGACTGACCATTTTGTGCTGTCTAGCCTCCAAGGGTACATGCTCAACAACCTCGGTGCTGTTAGATGTCCACTTTGTAAAACGAAACCCACCCTTCTGTAACAGGGCAAGAAGTTCGTTCACAACAGATATAGCTTCCGTAGTATCTTCTACTGACAACAAACAGTCACCCATATAGAAGTTCTCCTTTATGGCTAACGCTGTTGAAGTGAAAATCCTGTCTATGGTCAACAGCCGCTTGTTGAAGCAAGAAGTTTGCCCACAATGGTGAGGAATTAGCACCAAAAGGGTAAACGTTCAACCCATATACCTCAAGCAAATTATCCGATGAAAGTGCTCTCCACCACAAGAAGCTTTAAGCCCATCTGTCAAATTCCGGAATTCGAACCTACAAAAACATTTCTTCAATATCTGCCGTGATGGACATCGCATGCTTGCGAAAACGAGGGGGGCACTCCAACAAGATTATTGGTTAAATCATGTCCTCGCAATAGAAGGTTGTTAGGAGACACTCCTTGATACGGGGCAGCGCAGTCAAACACTATTCGCACCCTGTCCGGCTTGTTTGGGTTAGGTACTGGATGATGTGGTAGATACCACCGCCTGACATGGTTAGCGTTTTGAGGCGAAACCTTCCTTAAGTAGCCATTGCTGATGTAGCTAGATATAACGGCTGCATACCTCCATTTTAATGTGGTGTCTCTAAATGGCCTCCGCTCAAGTGAGTGCAGACGTCGCTCACACATCGCACGATTGTCAGGCAGCGGGTTAATCCCTGCCCGCCATGGTAAACCTATTTCGTAGTGACCATCCGAAAAGAACAGAGATGCTTCCGCCTTGATCAGGGCCTCGTTATCTTCGATTGAAAGCGCCTTTTTATCCAATATTCCCTGCTCAACGAATTCCAGTTCAAACATCCTTTGGACTCTACCCTTCAAAGACACCAACCGAGAACTTACGTAGTTCACACACACAATGAACCTCGGGAGCATCACACTCAATAAGAACCACCACATCTTTGTTTAAAATATCAGGGAAGTCAATTTCTGCCAGGTGAACCCGTTGTTGCAGCTCCACCGGGGATGTCCTGTCGGCCTGTGTAATCCGTAACTTATCGACTGTATAGGCTGACACTACAGAAGTGGCATTGGTCTTGTTCAGATATTGGATTTCAAATACCACCCGATGGCACGGCACCATACGAGTACCACGAAGAGTGCGAATCGAAATCCGACGGAGATTACTCGGCAAATCGGGCTTGCGAGCTATCCTCTCGTCTAATAAGATGGTATGCGAACCATCGTCCACAAATGCATACGTTTCAATGGAGCACGTTCGGCTCACTAACCAAACAGGTATAAAACCCCGAAGAAGACCTTTTGGACAAGTAGAAGTTGCGCCACATTGCACGGCCCCTTCATTTGTCTTGGACACACGCGTGGACATGTCATCATGCATCGGAGTATGATGACGCCCACCACAACCAGACCTCGGACACTTGACATGGACTCTACATGACCTGACCGTGTGGTTGGCCTTCAAACAAATAAAATCCCTGCTGAGCCTGACTGTACTCAGACGTTGTCCTGGCGATTGAGCCATGCAGTGCATACCGTCCGTAATGTCGTGGTCACCTCTACACAGAGAACAACGGCAGCCTGATTATTCAAGCTGGTGGCTATCACGTTAGCATGGCATCTGGACCTATTTAGGTCAGTAGCACCAAACTACTAGGAGTAGTGGACTTCGGATCAGACAACCTAATTGGTTGGCCACATTCACTACTAGCCACAGATATTCTTTTTTCAATTAATATTAGCACATCGTCGAAGGTGGGCTCCCTTCTAGAAGTCATTATGTTGTCAGCCATATCAGTCCATATTTCTTGTAAGCCTCCGGGCAATAGTTCAACCAACCGGATCAGATTGGTAGATCCGTTTAACCCCCCGACCAAACCAATTGGGGCGGCGTGATACTACACGATCGCATTTGTGTGGCCAAGCGCTTGAGGCCATCCAAGTCAGAAATACCTAACTTAGGACCACCAAACAGTTCATGAGTTGCAGACTGAACAATCTGATGTGGGCGACCAAGCTGACTATTGAGTACGTCTATAGCCTCCTTATATCCTGTCGACCCAGGTTAGAGCACACAATGCTCTACAGCTATCTTCGCTCCAACACGGCAATAGTAGAACAAATATGAAAGCCTCCGCTTGTTGTCACTCAATTTATCTGCTACTATACCCCTGAAATTTCTGAGAAACCCACGAAGGCGTCGTGACAATCCATAGAATGGTTCGATCTCAAGCTTAGCCAGACGTACACTCAGAATGAGTGACTCCAGTGACTTTTCCAGCGTTCTGACGACGCTATTCACCTGACCTGGCTTATTATAATGTTCGTACCTCGCCGCGTTTCTTTGGTTTTGTTAGAACAACCTCTCGTTCGTGGTGTGTGGGCATCCAGCAATCTCCGTTGTCGCACGAGCCTTCTTCTACGCAGCTTACAATGGTCGTCGGCAAGTAACAATTCCTCTTGCTTCAGCTGCGTCTCGAGGACTGAGAGAGTGGAAAATTCTGGTGAGACAAGTTTTATGAACCCGTTCTATCTCATCTAATATCTCTTCTACTGGACCAGATTCCCTCACAGCTGTCGGAGCTCCAAACCTACCGTGCGTAGAAGCAGCACAAATATAATCAAACCTAGCCTAATCCTTAGATATATAAAAATAAGAGGGCAAGTTGTCAGGACAAAAATGGTATGAGCATCACTGGAAAACTGATCGTGTACCAGTCCAGAGGTTGGGTTTGGGAGGTTGCACAGAGGGGCAACAGAGGTTCCAACTGTAACCGCACCCTCGACAGATGAGGATCCATTAAAAATACTACGATTCGCGGTAAAACTACCGAGACCACAGAGCAAGGTGCCAGCCGTGTTGACATTAGTAATGCCTCCACATACGAAAGGTTTTCCAGTCTGGATTCTACTGGGCTTACGTCGACTGTGGATTATATACTCGATGGATGCACGCGATTGAACACTTCAGCAATGTCTTGAAATCACGCAATTCAAGTACCGCGGAATCGCTCCTGGCGATTTAGTGTAATCCACTCAGTACCGCGTATTCGAAAGCCCCAATAACGCTTATTCAGACGGTCGGGTTAACGGGACCATCT
>LUCH01007610.1:9911-20209 GCA_013368495.1 Paragonimus heterotremus | reverse complement strand
TAGTCTGGCTTTCTTGTCATCGGAAATCGGTGCCATCGCCAGACGAAAAGCGTCTTCATATTTATGGAACCAGGAATCAAACATGATGCCATCAACAGCATTAAGATTGAGCTCTGACTTGCCGGGTCGTCGTTTCTGGTGTGGACACCTGGCCCTGGGTTGAAACTCCCAGTGACCGTTTCAATAACTTCTGTCATAATTTCGATAAATTCTGCATGTGACTGCTCCAAAATGTTCTGATGCTGCCAAAGGAGTGCTTTCACCTACTCCATGCAGATGGTCATAATTGGGTTCGCTTTAGCCTCCGTAGCCATAGATATGAACGCACCCTTGCTCCGCCAGGCGTTTCATTCCGACTTGAATGCTGTACCCGGATCCCTGCTGTCCTGCCTCACTCAGTCTACTAGCGCGGGGTCTGGAAGAACACCACTACGGAGAAACACGCTATAACGCCCACTTCAGGTCTCAAAAAATGAATGAACTGCACATAAAAATATTGCATGAAATGTTTGCTAAAAATGGCCATTTACAAGTTGGATTAGTGTCCGGTTGTTCAGGCCACTTCGCGATTAGGTGGCCAAGTAGGGTCAATCCCATAACCGTTGCATTCTGATTGACCAGCCGGGCTAGCACGACACTCACGCGCATCTGCACGCCTCCTTCTGGTTAGTACAACCAGTAGTTTACTGTTTTGTTGATGAAGTATTTCGTGATTTCGTGATTAGGTGGCTCTGATGAGTTTGTCTCCAACCATTTCCACGGAGTTGGACAAACCTCACAACCGGACTGTCACCTTAAGAAGGTAACGTTTCACTTCACTCAGCCGTCAGCTGATTTCATCAGGACAGGGAGCCTAGAGGAGGGTTAAAATTACGACTTTTATTATCCCGGTCTTTTTGACTGCCAGCCAATTGACACAGGTAGCTTATCCGCGAAAATTAGACATGAGGTTGAAAGTATTCGGTTGACCAGCATCAGGAGGTCGCCTTTCGTTCAATAGGTTCCCCGAATTTTCGGACACGTATCGCGTTCACCCTTGCCTTTAAGAGGTGTCGCACCTCTCATTGATTGTTCCCAAAGTTTTATGGCTTTTTCAGTGATTACCAAACTGTGAATATGTGGCAAAGAACTCACTGAATCTGACCAGCGTCCCCTATTGCTTGGTGAATGCAGGAGTCAGTGTGTTGCACGATGAATTCTTGAGTTGCACAGAGTATGTCTCCGGTGCCTTGGTGATTTTTGTCTCAACATCAGCAGGTAACTTTTGCAGGTGGCCCGAATCCGGCATGTTTCCCACAACATCAAATGGGGAATATACCTCCAAAACTACATGACGTACAAGAGGATGCGGCGTTCCTTCGCCCCCATACCAGGTACTGATTCATCGCGAGTCCGGTACGGCTGGTGTGGGTCATCTCTCGACAAAAACCACACGCCAGCCCACGAACCACCTTGGCGGACGGCGCAGGCGGTTGCATAGCAGGAAAACACGTGTACTCACCATCATGTGGTATAACAGACCATGTTTAAACATACTGCTCATTTGTATTGCTAGGAAGAAATCCAGTATTCTACTGTGCATCGACCTGAGTGATTTAACTTTGCCAGTATCTTTTGCGGTTAGGATTCTACCGTGCACATACGGATCAATATGTTTTGACTTTATGGGGACCGGAATATCGATACAAAAGTGAAGTGCGTGATAAATTCCTCGGTTGTTACTTCTGGGTCTGATGTAATAAAGAACGTATGCCAATCGAAGGATTTTAATAAGGAGAAGAAGGTATTTCAATCGAGGTATTTGATCGGATGGTAGAATACAGCTGTCGATTTTATAACTATTGAAGTTAACCTGACACTTGACGATAACATGGTCACTTCCTGAAAATTACTGCGAAAGGGATATACTTACAGACGAGATACGTGTGGTAAATATGAGATCCAAAATATGTCTCCTTCTGGTGGGTGCTGAGACATGTCGGTTCCATACATTCAGTTGAATGCATGAAAGAAATTCAGCTTGCTTTGTGGGAGCTGTGGATGAGGCCCAGGAGATAATTAGCACGTAAAAGTCACCACATTAGTTTGTGTTCGCAAAGTGTGTTTGAT
The DNA here is from genome assembly GCA_013368495.1 of Paragonimus heterotremus. Lineage (NCBI taxonomy): Eukaryota > Metazoa > Platyhelminthes > Trematoda > Plagiorchiida > Troglotrematidae > Paragonimus > Paragonimus heterotremus. The sequence continues at coordinate 18,100 of LUCH01007610.1, read as the reverse complement.
ACGTGACTCATCACCTATACAAGGCCAGTCAGGTTACTGTTAGTAACATTGGGCTGTCGGTAAATACATCCGATACGTAGATCGCGAGAACCTGTACAGATAATCAACCACAACGAGTCCTCGATTTTATTAGGATTAGGTTCGTCAAGTGTAACTACGTAACACTGCTCTTTCAGGTAAATAATGCATCCACCGCATCCTCCTGTAAGACGATCCCTACAAAATATATTATATCCTATGCGGCGTAGTAGTATGTCTGGATTATCAAGAGAGCACCACGTCTCAGTGATGAGAATGATATGGGGATTAGATTGAGATACAAATGATCTACAGAAATGCATCTGACTTGTCGGTGATCCTACGTTTACGAGTAATAAACTAATAGAATTCTTTTTGTCAGGCACAACAATGAAGCTGCTAAAGAGCTGCATGACAAATGGGGAAGTGGGTTGCAAAATATCATATGGGGAGGTCCGGTCTTGGGGATGTAACAATTTCCCATTCATGTTCGACTGGATGTCGCACAGATTTAACTCCACGACAGAAGATGCTGGAAGAGTGTCATTATGATAGGGTGACTGAATGGGACATGTGGAGGAGGCCAGGTGGTGGTGGATGAAATAACGTACGGCGCACTAAAAAATACAGGGTTGGCTGACTTTAATGCTAGTTAAATAATCGGGTGATTATGTGCCTGACAGAGTACATGCGTTAGAGATCTGGCTACTAGTAGCATTCATGCTTTGGATAGAAGCAAAGGGTGTTGTGTAGCTATTGGGTAATGTATGGGAGGTGTGAAGCTTATTATAGTTGTGGATCGACTTAAAAGCAGTAGAGGACTAAGTGTTCATTTTCATCTGCGAAGCAATGTCTCTGAAGACGTGATGTGAACCACCGCCTTTCTACCCTTATTTTGCAAATATAGAACACTATCTCCTAGTTAGCACCATACAGGTCCGGTTTGTAGACCTGTTCAGGCGTTTTGGGTCTGCGGTTGGCATGTACAGTTACTCCAGATTACAGAGGGAAATGCTTATGGTAAGAAAGAGATGAATGTGCTTGCCCCTCTTCGACTTTCTTCTTAAAGTTCGGGATACTTCCCCCAACACTCTGGAAAACATATGGCAACATGCTCCCACTTCTTGGCCTTTCTGTAGCTATTGAATAAGCACAAGTGTTTGGTGGTGCTCGTCAGCCCTCACGAGAGCCAGTGGTAGTGTGTGAAAGCAACATTGTTTTTGACCGTTCAGTCTGAAGTTTTCGGTACCACAGAAGTAAGACCCACTGGAAAGCAACTGACTACCTCATCCTTATCACTTCCTATCTGGGCGGCGACAAATATGGCTAAATTCGGGTGCTGCGGTGGGCACGTGGTTTCAAGAAGCCAGTTGAACGGGCCAGTAATTGGCTCACCTAATATCCCAGTCAGCGGTTTGTGTATGGTGGAATTTAGTCAGCCCGCCTCCGCCATTTTACCAGTCTGGAGTCTACTGGAGTAGTCCTTAGCATTCTCCACTTCCACCATGAGATTATTTACATCACTGTTCGCTTTCTTCAGGGAGTTTTGGTTCTCCGAATGTCTTTCGGTGTCCAAAGTACGAACTCGTGAAGATCCAGGTACAACCTCCACCATTTGTTCATTAGACAGTACAGCGACATCCCGCCTATTTGTTTTTCCAACAGCGACATGTAAGGCCAATATTAATTGCGGCTTCTTGTGTCGGGATTTGGGACAAACTTTGGCATGTTTAACCAATATTCCCCCGTCTTGGAGACGGTGCTCACTATGGGCCAACTGCGCGTTCTCCCTCACAACAAAGCACGGCAGGTGCTTCTTCCGTCTACGAGTCGGTGTATGCACGTCCCAAACATCACGGCCTTCGTTACCATAAACATCCTATTGGGGAAGCGCCGATTCGTTTAACTTTCCGTAATGTGTTGACCACATTCTTGAAAACCATCAGACTTTTTATTATCGTTCAGGAATAAGTCCACACTGTTGCACTGTTTCATTCGATTTATCTTACCGGCTGATATACAAAGCTGTTGTACGTCGGTGCTACAGAAAGTGGTGTCATGCTTGTCCGATGACGTAATTTCATTCATGCCTAGTGCAGTCTCATTGATCCCCCGGTCGTTTTGCCTTACTGCGTCTTCCCTATCACTTGCCCTATGTCACATCATTTACTCACCGTTGTTCGCATCAGTTAGTCGTATATGTATGCAATGGGATTCGGATGTAGCATTCCACGGATCCACTTAATGTTGTGTTCCGTACTCGGCCCACGAATTGTATTAATCCAAATTGTTGAAGTGCGTCTGAGTATGCTTGTCGCCCTATGTTTGGTATGATACAAAGCTATGAATTTGTTGTGGCGTATTGGGTTTGCTTCTGGAAAGCCTATCGTAAATTTGCTACAATCTTGCCCTGCTATGAACAACCAGGATGAATTTTGTGCCGTGACTACACGTAAAACGCTTATTTTCTTCCTTTTTATAACTAGCATTGCTTATCTATGGAAACGTATTCTCTTCGTATTGTTTTACACACTCTCAAAATCATCTGCTTCCGATTGTTTTAATGTGCTGACTTTCAACCGACTGGTGACTATTTGTGAAATCTTTTTTGGTCGCTTTATTTTGAGCGCTTTTCCTGCAGCATACCTATGTAACCGACTAATTCACACTCAAGGTAATTTTATCAAAGAGTACCGTCTAGTCACATTTCTAATGTTTTCTGAATTCAGAACCTAGTCACTCCAGCCTAACCGTCTGAACAAGAAAAACTGGAATTGTGGGCTGCGCAGTATTGGTGGAAATATCTTAATTAGTCCGAAACTATTAGTTGAACGCATCTGAAGATTCCCCACAATGTTTGTCATTGTCTAGATGTGCGAACCAGGCCGCGGTTCCATGCTTCCGGTACGCAGGATGCGGCTGCAGAGCCTGGTAAAACACAAGCGCCCGAATTTGCCGGACAGACACTTTGGAAGACCGAATGCGCCATCTGTCTTCTTGGCGCTTACCTCATTAATGCCACTTGAGAAGGTGTGTAACATAGCGGTGCCAAAGGATCTCCCGTTATCCGTGATTGAAATGAAAATCCACGGGGAAATTAAGTGACGACATGTTCATACTCCATACGCGCGACTGCATCTGTTGACAATGAACTTCATCAGCTCTGTCTTACGCCACTTGAAAAAGTTCAGTATCAGCCGGAAGGGCATATATCGTCGCTGTGACTGTGGACAAGTCAGAATTTATTGCCGTGTACAAGGCGATTTTAGGGATAGGATCCTGCAAATCACAGTTCAGTGATCAACCTGACGAAGAGCAGCCGTCCTTGAATAGAGCCCCGAGACCCCCCAATGTAAATGGGTCTAGCAACTCAAAGGCAGAGACTCACTTGCACTGAATAATAGTTGTCCATTCGATGACTCAGGACAGCAGCGAAAGTTACTTCTAACATCACAGCAGTGAAACCTTTCAAGTAGAACGGAGTGATTCACACTACTAGATTACTTAGCGAAACAAATATGTACGACATCAGCCTTCTTGGTTCTGTTAGCATTAGGGGCCTATTGATTCACATTTAACAGCATGGTTGTGCTATGTGAGCTGTCAGTGAGAAAGCCACGTTTTCCGTCACAAGCGATTGTTCTTGATGCCAAGTAACGTGACAATGAGTCACGGATTAATGCTTCAAGAATCTTTGATACATGAAGCAGCAAATCAATTAGTCTGCAGTTGCATGGCTGGCTGTGTTGCTTGCGTTTGTAAACGTGAAAACAACCTGCTGGCTTCTAGATTTTGCGCGCCGCTGCTAGAAAAATGGGCGTGTATGCAAAACAGGTTAACCAGCGGTACCCACGCTTGAACTCAGCCGCAAACACCTTCAAGCTTTGCAATTTCACAAGATTTACGCCTACAACTAGGCAACCAGCTGGAAACGTGGTATTCACTAGCCCGCACGAATACACTCGGAAGTTTCATATGAAAGAAAGTTATCCCCGCACCATGCGGACAGATGAAGCTTGTTGCCAGTTCCAATCACTCAACGTAATATTCGGTTCATCTGATCAATGATCATGAACTGAGCTGGTTCCATATTGGCTGTATTGTTCAACAAGTCCTCCATTCTGTTCTGGCAAACGTTTTGTTCGGCAAAACATTGGTCGGACCGTTATGCTGCCAAAAATAACAATAAAGCCGCGATGCATGGTAGCAGTAGATAAACTATGCAATCAGGAACAAGGAGAAAAACCCACATCATTCGAGGCAAGGCAGCGGATTCTCGTCCGCTGTTACAACCTCAGCCAACCAGGCGGGGTTTCAGGATTCATCCGGATGAACTGCGGGAGTGTACTGTGGGGATACATGTGCACCCAGTAAACTGTGGCTTCACCCCACTCGGCCCAACTCAAAGCTGGACTCTTGTGATCTTCTGGTGTAGTCAACAGCGGAAAGCTTGAAGTGGTGGTTCACCCTATCTGACGTTCAGCTTGTCACTTGCAACACGAACGCACCTGCTCAGCCAGCCAGGACGCATGGGCTGTTGCTTCCGTTTTGACCGATTTTGATCACTTGAGTACAACCGGATCCATGAGTGTATTCACGCTTACGAAATGTTTCCGATGATGAGACTTTAAGGAAAACAAGCCTTCGGTGCGCAGTCCCACAGTTTCCATAAGGTAGTTGCTACTGTGTCATCCAACCTGTTGCATAGTACTGGATACAAACGTTTGGCTTTTATTAACCAAACCGGTTTCTATCGTTAACTGTGTGCCGTCTGAACTCATTGACCTGCGAAATGGATAACGGCCGCCAATGAATTCGCATTCGCTTTAAACCATTCTGGGTTGTCACGAGAACCGCTTTACTCAGTGGAGGTGCTGCTTTCATCGAAAGAGGTTTAGGACGCCCTGGGAGTGTGGACTGATGAGGGTGAATTTCCTATTGGGTGCTATGTTTCAGCATCGGCCTACTGACTGAAGTAGGTATATATTAGAGAGTAAGCGAAGGCGCTCTTAAAATTGAACTAATCGTGATACGGTAAAACATAGCAGGCATCTTTGAGCTTATCGGAGTTTTTCATACAAATTTTTCAGAGGGTTTTCGACAGGACTTCAAATATGGACCGAAAAATCTCAGGTAACCCCGATGGAACTGGGGGATAATTGTTCCTCCAATTTAATAAGCTTGAACAAAACTGTGTGAAAGGAACGCAGCGGGAGGAAATACAAAAAATATTGGGCGGTGGTCCGGAAGTAGTTCATTTACGTCACATGCGCGCAGCGTGTAAGGTACCTACTTTTTAAAGGGAGATTTTACGGGTGACTTAGGTTTTGTAATTCGTACTACATGCCGATGCAAAAAAACTATGTATTCCTCTGACTGCCGCAGATCGTCATCTTCATTTGACTTTCGCATGAGTGCCACCGAAACTTTAAACAGTTAGATAAATTTCTACTGCTGCGGGCTATTTGCCAATGTTTGCTGACATCCTAGAGGCTAGATCCAGATTCCCGCCACTTGCATAAAAGTCTCCGGATGACAATTGTGTGCAACGGAAGCTTCAGTTCTGAAACCAAAATGAGTACAAAGTGGTCAACCCACTGGTAAACGTCCAGATTGAAATTTCCAGTTCGTTGAACAGCAGCCGGAGTTGTGCAATCGGAACCACTTCGATAGATGGAACAAGAGATGGGCGGTTAGAAAAAGGCAAACATTTGTTGCGTACCATTGGCCGCACGAATGAAGAAACGGCATCAAGCTTGTATCAGGCCCCCTATAAAATGCAAACGCAAAAACATGTGTACAAAACGGACAAGCGGGAAAATAGGGTCGTTGCTGGGATTTTTAGGGAAGCAAAACGATATTTGGTTATTGCTAAAGGGGCGACTACACACTCATATTTGAAAGAAATTATGGTCGTTAGCAACAGAACTTATGAACATATACCTGGACAATTGAGGGGAAAAACAAAATCAGAAACAGTATGCATCTTTGGAAGATGACCGATAAAATGAAAGTTCGATAATCGCTTAATAGACTGAAATGTCATAAGCGTTCTTCCAACAGCCAGTAGGCATTGAAATGCCAGATTTGCGGAGAGAGCAATTTGCAGTTCACTTCAAAATATATTACAATATACCAGACTTTCCGGTATGTAACGAGCTATGTTCCCCCGTTTCCGTGTTTTGCCGCATCATTTGCGTGCCACGCTATGACACTGAAAAGAATGCTGCAAAAGTGCCCAAGCTGCCCGTGGAGGTATATAAGTCCGTGTATTCTCTGGTGAGCAGACAGAGACGTGAAGGACGTACGATGCATTCATGATTTAGCCCATTATCACCAATGCATCTTAGACGTAGGAACTGCTTATAACCAAAATATAACGGCGCCTGTGAAATAAATACGTATATATAACTCGTAAATAGTAGTGTACCAAACACAAAAAAACAACAAAGTGAGTAAAAAATGTTTGGATTTATCAAAGTCCTGATATCACCTTAAAAATGAATGCTGTGAATCCCTGACTGAGCAAGTGGGGGCTTGTGGGGTGTGACAATGGGATGGGTTGATGTAAAGGCAATCCTTAAGTTGTAATTCCTTCTCTGGGCTAAACTGTGCAAGCCATGGAGACTGAATCCTTTAGATGCGATTGTGCACCGCCTGACTCTTTAGTGAGCCGGGCACGATGTGTCGTATCATTTCCGCTTCAAACCCCTCATAAAGCAAAAATGTGTGAAAGGACCCAATGGCTATTCAGTTTGGCATTGTCCGTAGCCATTGACAGTTCCAAACCACGAGCGGGATAATGTGTGGGTGGGTGAGTGCGAGATAGGATGGTAGAAACACCAGTTGTCGGACGAGCGGAACATGTCGTTGTGTTATGCACATGATGAACGGACACGGCTGCTTGTGGAGGACACGTTACAGTTAGTAATTTAGGGTAAAAAATCATAAAGCGCCAGACCGCTTTGGGGCACCAAAATCGACGTGTCGAAAATGTGTCTAATAAGTTTCTGGTCAAGAGGACTTCAAACCACACATGTTTCGGTGTATTTCCAGGTCAACCTAGTTTAATAGAAATTTTTCTTCTCTGCATGCAGCCCATTTCAGACACTCTTCACCATCAGGAAGTGTTTTTTTATTCCTGCGTGAGCAACTTCGTAACGATCAAATGAAGTTGACAGAAAGACATCCACAAACATTCCCCGAAACACCATAGATTTTGACCATAAGGAATAGTTTGGTGTAAGTCACAAGAAGCGACCAGCTTACAACCATTGTTTTTCGAATAAAAGTTGACCGCGAAAATTCAACACACACTGCGCGCGCACAATATCTCTTGTGGACGTACTTTCTTACAATGAACGGTGCAGTGTTCAATCAGTGTTCACATCCATTTGTGCAGACCGATAACGCGATGTTGAATGCCGAATTTGCTGTAGTGTACAATGCTTCAGTAGGTTGTAAACGAAAATAAAATGTTGGAGCCTTTATATATTCCGTACCTCGACGCGTAGAACCTCAAGGTCCTCAGCAATGAGCTAAAATAGAGAAAAGAGATGCAGTATCTGAACTAATCCAATAGATGCTGGTCAAGGCGAGTCTTGAAAATTGCTACAGAGCTAGCAGAAACAACATGGTCTGGTAGAGCATTCCAAGCCTTGCAAGAGCGCAACGATAAAAAGCTGTATTTGTGTTACCACCCTACCTGATAGAGAAAAGAAAAGAACAAACGCAAGACCGCTAGCAATATCTCTATCACGGACGAACGAAACGATATTGTAAAGCGGTACGAAAATCAGAGCTCAAAAATCGGAACGCAAATCTCGCAACTTAGAACGCCCCGAAAAGTAGGGCAAAAGATGGCCTCCAAACGAGCTTTATTTACTGCTCACCCCGAAGGCGGAATGGCGGTTCACTGCAACTGTATTTATAGTTTTGTGGTGGCCTTGGACCTAGGTCGCCGAATGGACCAACCAGGAGCGAGCACAGCTTCCCGGGTGTTCGAGAATTCTGGCGGGCGTTCAAATTTCCAGAAAATGAATGAATTCATTTTCCATGCATACAGGGCTAATTTTTGGGAAAATGTGCCTTTTCCCAACAATCCGCTCTTTAGTCTGTGATGTTGGGCCCTTAGTTTTATGCGGTGGCCCCCCAATGTCATGCCAATCATC
>LUCH01007608.1:3004-23174 GCA_013368495.1 Paragonimus heterotremus | reverse complement strand
TTCTCACAACTGCGTTGAGAAATATATATTATTATTATTAAAATGGTAAGAATTATAAGCTACTCAAGAAAGAACATGGAATAAAAATGACTTATTTTGACATTTTGAAAGGCACAGGGGTCAGACTGAATAAGAGTAAAAGAAACGGTTATAGTAGTTGGTGTAAGAATAAAATGATAGGTACTGTTTCTTCTTAGAAAAATGAAGAAAGATAGGGTCACCTTTCAACACTGATTAAACAAGGCACAGCAATCTCAAAATAATGCAACAAACCTTAACAAAATCAACAATGGGAACCAGTTTATCTTCAACTCGTTTAAAGGCAGCTTCTTTGGAAGGTCCTTTACAAGTTTTGGGCCTAGGACATTTGCCCTTAGATCCTTCAATATCTACTTTAGAGCAAGAACAAGTGGTTCTGACACCAGTCGGTCTTGTTTGACGACCGGTTTTGATCATCATAATTTGTTATATCTGAATAATTTTTAGACAGACTTGAACGTAGGTAAAACGTAAGCAGACTGTACGGTAAAAAATCGTCGAAAATAGCAGTTACGTGGGAAACTTCAAATTAAATATCCACGCAGTCATCACTTGCCCTTTTCGACTGTCGTCGGACAAGTGTCGTGCAACTTGGACGCCCATGGCTGCCAGCGGATGTGTCATTCAAATTGCTGGACATATGTATATTACGTGCTGATATTCTTGACCCACCATCCCGTAACCTGTGATCGTTCAAACCAGTAACCGTGTTTGTTTGTTTGGGTGCTGGCTGATAAGCATTTTTAGAAACCTCACGGATGTTCATGATTTGCTTGCTTGCTCGACAGCCGGATCATTAGCCTGTCTAGTGAACACCGCATATTGGTATGGTTTAGTGGTCCTCCGGACTAAATGTAACTGTTCTGTTACTTGCATTCGATTTTCTAATAGGTTACAATCTGTTTGTTGAAGTGCTAGTCCATATTGATGAGCAAGACTAGCCAGTAGGTCATGGATTTAACCATGGAATGCGCGAGAAAACCAAAAGGTTATGTGTGATGTTATTGACTCGCATAACCTCACAAAAATGTCGCCAAACAAATGCCACGACATGCATCAAGCGGAAAACCGGTAAGCGTCCTTTCCATTCTAAGTGCAATGTGGAGATATTCTGCACATCTTACTGCAGCCTGATCGGTCGGGTTTCCAGCTTGCTAAACTGTAAGCGAACACGCCAGTACGCTACGCGTACACGGAATCCGATGTAAAAAAACAAGCGGTCCACTGTTGTGGCGGCCCTGTTTGATGACCGTTGGCTATGTTAGAGTTAAGAATGCCAGTTTTACTCCTCATATTTCGAACCTTTTTATGCACCTAAAAGTTAGTTCACACTAGTAGGGTCATCTAGTACCCCGCGCGCTCAAACGTACGACTCACGCCGCACGCTCGCGTGTTGTCCCCCTGTGTTATTCTTTCACCTCCTCATTTGTTCGCTCTCAAGTTGACTTCACATGTCGACAATCTACTCCTTGTTCACTCGTTACGTTATCCTCGAGCGGTCGTCTTCGTATCACTCGACTTTACAGAGCTGTGATAGTATGATAGTCGAGTTTAGAAGAGCCGACTGTATGGTCGGAGGAATCAGGAAGGTGGATCAAAATTAACGTAGCGCATGACTATGGAATACATAATTGGTACACAAAATCGACGTGTGCGCGAGCGTACAAGCGACGAGATGAAGGAATACTTCAAATGAAGTGAAGGCGAGCGTGGGGTTCTTGTCTCACTTTCAAGTGAGCAGGTAAATCACGGCTCTCATACATCTTTAAACGTACACCTAAGTTCAAACAGTTGCTTGCAGCAACGTGAGGACATATGACTTGACAGTCAAACGCGATGGAACAGTCAAACAATACAATACTCGGTCTGCTTTTCTATATCTAAGCACGCACAACAAGGTAACCAAATATTCCGTGTTTTATCATCTGACGGTTATATCAGTCGTGGAAAGTGGTGTATGGAGAAAAGTGAGCAAAGTTGGCGAGACAAGAACAAGTGTGACAAGAGTACGGAGTTTTGATTATCACGTGATAATCATTCTAGAAGTAGCTGCTAATTACTCAGTTACCATGGAATACCATAACAGGTACTTGTCAGTATAATATGCTTCATTGAAAAAACGCAAAAATCTCATTCCTCATGAACTTTTTCCGGAAAGTATAACATTCACGTTAATCTCTATAGTACATGCGACTACTTCACGTTTTCCCAGTTATCACACTAAATTACGCTCTTTTTTCACTCTCACGAGCATCTGTTATGCAAGGAAAGTTTTTGCGATGAACCAGCGCTCAAAACCCCATATTAGTCAAGCGATTAGCGAGATTTTCAACTTTCTGACGTCTTCGAACTATCAAGCAGATTCTGCACTGAAGTCTGTTCAGTCCTTCGCCAGACTTTGTAAATTCTCGTTCTCCCTCGCTCAAAATGAATTATTTCAACATCTTTCTGACCTATTTCCCGGTGTGGCCTTGAAACAGTTGAAATATCGTCTTTATCCAGCCTTGTAAAAGGTAAATTGTTGTGACATTTCATTTTTTGGACCGAATCCGTGGAGCGGGCGAACTGTCTTCTTTCCTTATGCGTACATCAAACGTTATAAACCGTGACCATTTTCCTCTATTTTTGTCGACAGATTTCGTGTTTGTTTCATTATATATCCATTTGTGGTTTTATACCGCATGTAATTGTCTGTCGTGATTGCGTACATCCGAGCGTGTTTTTCACAAATGCGTTGAGAAATATATATCACTATTGAAGTTATGGCCTGTGTTTGGAGACGGCGGTTGCGGGTTAGGAATTGCGAAGTTGCGGTAATGTGGGCGTATAGTGAAGTGCAACGACCAAAAATATCGTCCACTGTGGTCACAACAAGTATGGACAGAGACAAAGGAATAAGGTTTTGCCACTAGCATTCCTTCATCAAAGACCCTTTATGAAGGACCTAACGAACGCATAAAATTGGTCAGACACCGAATTATTTCTTTTTCGTCATGTGAATTATGTCCAGATATAAATGATCAAAGGAAACGGCGTATCCGATTTAGCTCATAGCTGTTACGACAATATTCCAAGTTGTCCACTACTTGTAATTGTTCTTCGTATAAATCTACTCTGTCGTTTTCACCATGAGGGGTTATCTTCTCACGATTCTCAAGCGGCGATCGGGGCGAATTCGTTCTGAATTTCGGTTGTCCTGGCAGGTTGTCAATAGCTGGAGTGTGGTACCAGTGCAGGTAGTGCCAATGTAAAATGCAATCTGGCTGTTCACACTCTGACTGTCATCTACACTTGCGGACCCACTGCGCAGCAACAGTCCCGTGATGGGAAACGAGAAACAAGCATCAGCCAAAGGCTCAGTGAGCCCCGCACACGACTTACACAAACGAAAACTAAAACGGCGGAGACAACAAATCAGTACACCCTGTTACAAAATTCAAATTCAATCCCAGCGTGCTTGTTGGTTTCGAATCCACGTTACACTAGTATCCACTGATGTGGCCTTTAGGCGGCTCATAGGTGTGCATGTGGTAGCGAGCTGGTAAAAGGGGGATACGTAACACCGTGCCTATTCCAGTGCCGAGACTTTTAGTGGACAGGTTCACACAGTCGGTGACTCCTGTCTTCCATTAGTGAACAATGAACAACGAAGGCTCACTTATGTGCAGGTGGAGGACTCCAAGTCACACACTGCACGTGCCACTGGTGGTGTTCCCCAAGGGTAAGTTTTAGGTCCTCCGTTGTCACTGATATATATATAAGTGAAGAGGATCAGCAGTCCCTGCTACATGTTCGCAGATGGTGTGAAACTCGTGGAATACCCGAGCGAATTTTTGTTGCAGCGAGACCTTGACGGAATTCATCAGTGGACAGTTGACTGGAAACTTCCGTTAAATTTTGCGAACTGTGGACAACTTACGAGGGTCAAGACCTAGGAATCTCTCAGGTGGATAGGGGAGTCTCAGATACGTGTGCTCATCCAAAAACAACTGAGTTGAGAGAGTTAGGAGTACAGATCAGTGGAGACTTCAAGTTGTCAACTCAGTGTATGTTTGCAGCCCGAAAAGCAAATCGGGCACTCTACCAACTAAAAAAGACAGTGGCCTCAAGAAAACCCGGCGTCCTTGTGCCTCTGCACAAGGCTTACGTGAGACCGCATCTGGAGTATTGTGTGCAGGCCTGGTGTCCTTATTCGGTCAAGGATGCTAAGGTCGCAGAAAGGGTGCAACGTAGGTTTACGAAGTTTTTGTACAAATTCGGGGAATGGATTACTCCAGCAGACCTAAGCACTTTAATCTCTTTTCCTTAGAAAGAAGATGAAAAAGGGGAGAACTTATAGAAGTCTTCAAGACCTTCAGGGGATTATCTGAAGCAGGAGAGCAGCTGTTTACTCGCAACGAAAACTCATCGCCGAGGGGGCACAAGTTGAAGATTGTAAAGGAAAGAGCCAAGATTCATGTCCCGGCCACCATTTTCGCATATAGAGTTGTGAACAGATGGAACAAATTACCGTTCGAGGTGGTGTTGACCAACACGGGTACCGACTTTGAGCGTAAGCTTGATACTTGTTGGTTGACATTGTTTTCATATACGTACTGTTTGCAAAGTGACCAGGATCTACTTAACCTGATGGCAACCCTCTCTCCTTCAATGTAGGCATCTTTTTTAGTACTTCTTATATCTTCTTTATTACCAGTTATAGACCGATTGCGTAGGACTTCTCTATTATTTATTTTTCTCTCAGGTGTTCCTCTTTTATTAAGACCAGGAAGTGTTTTTATTCCGTCATCCAGGAGTCTGATGGAGATATGGTAACACTAGCATTGGCTTTGATCCTGTCTATTAATACGAGTATACCATGATTGCTGACGGTGATTCCACTCCCGCTTCCTTCCATCACTAAACCTCTGGCACTCAAAAGATCGCTTGCGAGGTCCTGTTGAAGACTTAACCGAAAATATTCTCGCTGTCCTTTCAATAATCTACTGTATTCTACATACCACTGAAGAATCCAATACACTATTGATAGGAAGTTTTTCTTCTCCATTTGTCGTAGCACGGTGGGATCATCTGAACTCACTGGGGCAAGAAACGGAACACTAATCGACTACTAACCTCAAGTCCTGTGATTTGGACTGAACTGTTTTATTGTGTCAATGTTCCCGTGGTTGTCATAACGACTTGTCTGAGTTTTCAAAAATGCAACGAATGGAACAATTCATAAAGATTCGTCGCACTGAACACACTGATGCCAGGGGAATAAAAAAGCTTATTGACCAGAACATTTTGAATGCTTTCGGAAAAATTACCGTATTAAAAATTTTGTATGTGTTATCCTTAAACACTGAAAATCATAATCACGGAAATTCAGAGAACGTTCAGTTTTATCGCTCACACTGACAAAAGAAGAGAATTTGGTTGTTGGATGTGCATGCTTTTCTAACGCGCCTAGTAGGAGATTCACCGTTCCAGAATCATGGAAGGATTGGTTTGACAGTAATATTGGCCCCCAAAACGTGGACTCCATCAACTCATTATTCATCGAGTTGCTAGTTGTAGACCCTTTCTATGCCGAACATTTAGTAAATGAAATTTGCAAGACAGTATTTACAATGTTAATTGATGTACAAAATATCTTCTTACTGACGAACAGCAAGGCGGATTTCAGTACGTTATTATTTTGTTTGGTGAACTTATTCGAAGTCAGAGCCTGCTTCATCCAATCCATTTCAGAAACTTTCTTCGAAATCGGCGACGACTGATTTTTCCGTATCTGTCGCATACCGCCACGATGTGTTTCCGATTTTATTTTCTCGAACAGCCGCGTGAGTAAAACTTTACATAATACTAAATCTACTTTTTTTATAGGGTAGAAGATAATGATGATTTAGTGCCTCTGTTCAACAGTCAAACCGATCTACTTCGGAAGACATACGGAAACTATTATATAGCAGAGTTAGTGGAGGCCCAGAATGAAGGGTTGAAGTGTGTGGTGATCGAGGTATATGATATTTAAGTAAATATATATTTATCCATCTATAGTGCGACCGGAAAGCTGTGGGCTTTCTGAGTGCCACCAAACGAATAAATCTGGAAAAATTGAACGAATGTTATGATTTAATCCTCTTTAATGGACTTCGTAAACCACACCCAAAGGATAATCTGTCCCCGAGTGAGAAGTCGCGTGAACAAGAAAATTCTCTACACATACAAGGCGAGTATGTAGTGGACGATTTTTAAGTTCCTCTTGTCTTCGCCGTTTCCCACTTTCACAAACTAAGTTTGTAAGAATATATATAAGTTTTTTCATTTTGCTTCCCGATCAATTGTCGATTTGGATTATTCTTTCCTTCCTTCTCTCTTTTATTTGGTTTTCGTTTTGCTTGAATGGGTGTTGTGTTAGTTGGGTCTTTTTGATTCATATATATATATATACCACTGCCTCACTATGTACCGACCAAATTGTAACACGATAAAATTTTCAGGCAGTGATCTCTGTTCTAGGTATGTTTCAGCAAAGTGAATACTCTCAAAATTTGTTGAGTACATTGGGACCCAACGAAAGTACTATGTCAACTCTATTCGGTGGATAGATAGCTAACCTGAGTTAGTTTAGAAGAGCGCTGTGGGAATATTAAAGTTTCTTAGGTGAAATAACTGAATTTCGTTGGTAGCAGAAACTGAAAGAAAAAAGCAACGACTTTGTTGATAGGATGTGCACACAGGAGTCTCAGGTTCTTAACTGTCATGTGCTTACTAGACCTCAACGTAAACCTGTTACCACACTATTCGTGAAGGAGAAAGTACCCGTAGGGTTTCATGCTGCATGGATGAAGCAAAAATGAATAATGTAGAAGGAAGCTGCTAAGGGATTCGTCAGGAAATAGAGTAGTGGAAGAAAGCTTTAGAGGTACCGCGAGTAGACAAACGGATACTATCGTGGACTCCAATCACAGGCTTATTCTGGAGAGAAATCGAGACGTGGCAGTTGAATGTGCTCATGAAGAGTACAAGAGAGGTTAATGAAAAAGAAGGCAAACTATGCGGTTTCATCTTTTGAGCTTACTAAAACTAGTGTGTACAACTGACGTTACTCTCATAAGAGAGAAAAGGCGACTCAAAAAAAACAGGGACTGCTAAGCCTCAGTTAATTAAGCTACAAAAACCGCGGAAATGAAACATTTGCGCATATTTTGACTTCACATTTTGACCAGAATAATGGGGTTTGGAAGGTGCATTCAGTAATTAAGCACTTAACTTGTGAACTTCCTTACATTATTAGCCTCAACTGACACAATGGTTTCTATTTTTACGATAGAACTATTATTTCAACGCTATTACAAGGGAGGGGGTCTAGTGAGTTTAAAAGATGGTTTATCAAGCAGTAATAACTTGCTAGTGGCTAAGACTGTTGAGATCTGGCATTGCTCCGCCTGATAGTGAAATGTGTGAATCACAAATATCCTGATCTCCCTTGAGAGCTTTATTCGTGATCCGGTGAATCAGTTTATAATGCAACTTTCTCAAAAGCGACTGAGGGCTCAATAAATCTTATATTTCTAGTTGAAGCATATTTTCCTTGCGGGTAATCGTACGGTAACCTTACGCGTACGTGAGATACATTAGGATTGTAGCACTCCAGTTGGTTTCTTATATCTCGCCAACTTAAAGACATTCAGAATTTCTAATCTAAAAAATGCGACGGAAAATCCTCCGATTGCAGAATCCGCTTTAAAAGTTTAACACACCCAATGGCAGCCGTGAACTCACTTCACTTAGACTCAGGGCTACTTTCAACGTAGAAACTAGAACAACCACGTGTGTGTGCAGCATAATTTTGTGAAAAAGTGGCAAGAGCACATTCCAGCGGATGCTGATAATCAATAAGAACCTTTTGTTAGAAAGTCTCGATTGAAGAATCACATGGAATAGATTCGTTTTATATATCTATAATGTACAGCGTTTGAGAAACTCCAAGATAAAAAATGCAAACGGAGTTTAAAGAACTGGGACCTCCTTAATTTTCATCTATTTTAGCATATTAGTCAGGTTTATTTGAGCTTATTCTTTCTACTTGAAATCGTGTTCAGGTTTATGCAGCGCACCGGTCTGGAAGGCCATATTGATTTAGTCTTTTCGAAATGGGCCGACTGGAAAGTCTATGGGAATGCAACAGCTGCGATCAATTGTGGGTGATGTTCAATCTACATGAAAATCCAAATCCCCTACTACTAATCATTAAACAAGTAAAGCCATGTCAAACAAGACGAAGTGTGGTAGTCATCTGCAAAGTAGTCATACTAAGTGTATGTCACACCAATGACCGTGTAAAAGTGCTCACACACTGAGAAACGGTCGTGTGAATATAAAGCAGATATTTCCAGTGTTGTATCAGTGCCGTCTACTGTACAAAAATTAAACAGGGCTATACAATCTACCTCCAAGAACGAACACCCCGATCGCACATTTGTGGACTGTGACCATCAGTGTATTATCCATTAATACCAGAAAATGTTTGGTATCAAGCAAAGGACCCGATCGATTCAATATACATCTACTGCGCACAGTAGAGTTCAGAAGCAAACTTTGGCGTCCCATTAACTGCATCACCAGGCTGGAAAATTCCGTCACTGCTAAGCGAGATATATTGCTGAGCCACTGAATACTACTAGTAGGTCTACCAAGAAGACCCTACCTTCTGTCGCCTCGTAGATCAGACTAAAGTGAGAGGCTTGGGATAGATCTATTCTACTCGAACATCTTCTGCGGCAAAAACAGCCGGGCAGTGTCATAATTTAGCCTAGCCATGATAGACTAGTCTACTCGCCTGTGTATTTCATTTCCCTCGGCTTTATTCTTACCTGTTCAAGCTAAACAGCTGGTAACCAGTGATGATTGCATTGTCCGTGCCCTCAACTTATACATAAACAAGTTAATCTGGCAAGCAGTCTCTCAAGTTCAAATACTGGGTGTGGACTGTAGCACCTAAGCGCGTCTTTACGACATGCTATTAATTTGACTTCAGTCTTAGGTAATGTTGTAAAGCAGGGGTTCTTTCTCAAGATCCCAGCTGCCAACGAAGTCGGATCTCCTGGTCAAGTTGGAAATCCACCTAGATCTAAGGAACTGCAAAGAAAGCTTAACAAGCTTCAGTGAATAGCTGTCTGTGTGCCGTCTAACCTAGAACTTTCGTCGAAGACGTTGTTTGTCTATCATATCTATGTATGGTCGGGAAAGTACTAGTATAGACGCTGACAAAAACACCTATCGCAAGCCACTGTTTGAAATTCTGAGATACAATAAACACCCAGATAAAACCGTTCTTGCTGATGTTATAGAAGCAAAATTTTGTTGTCTTACTCTGGGAAAAAAGTTTCTGGGTAGGAAATAAAATGTCTAAGCAGGAAGCGTTGATGATGATAATCAGCTATTGCTCTTCTCACGGTCTGTGCATGTTGGGTTGCGTATTACATCACAAAAGTTGACAGCGCGTCATGCGGAGATCGATCCATACAACTCGACCATGAACGCAAATTAATCGCCGTTGGTTATAAATGGTTTAGTCACATTAGTGAGTGTGATTCATTCTGAATAAGCCAAATTGACGTAAACCAAACTCATGTTTTCGTCCATTTTGTTTTATCTTTTTGCCAGAACTAATCTGCTCGCAAGATTAAAGCTGAACGACATGATCGTAAAAAAGACTACTAAACAGCCAAAGAGACGGAAAACGTTTTTTTATCAAGGAATAGCCACATGATTTTTTATTTATTGGTTGCATTTGTCAATGACAAGATGGTAGAGAAGCTGTGGTGAAACTTTTGACTCGCCGCTTATTCAATTTTCCGGAAGATAGGCAATTTAACAATGGACCAATCCAGTATCGCTTTAAGACACAACTTCAAGATTGGACGAACAGCTCTAACGTTATCACCTTCGTTAGTCGCTATTTTCACTATTCTGCACTGCATAAATCACATCACTGCTTTATACTGCGTGAGAGAATAAGATTAGCCAAAAGCAGACTCTGATTTTAGTACTAATGCGCCCCTATAAATCTGGATTTTTGTTGCATGAATTGCAACTGCTTACTGTAACCAGTCTCTGGTCTTATCTCTATCACCTGTACAAGATTTTTAAACTCAGGTATGATTTCTAAGGCCATCTGAAGCTCATAATCCCAAATATTACAGAAATATAATATTAAACGATGGTTCACAAATACACTGCTTGTCGTAGTCACTTGACAGATAAGCAGAACACCAGGAGAAATAATTCAACTGGCTTGAGTCACCTTATTCCTCTGTAGATAATGGAAGTTGTGTAGTTAGTCATGACGTTCCCCATTATTACTTGTCAGAAACAGAGGTGGCCCTAGAGCTAACGTCGTAGAACCACAGTGATGCTCTGCGTACCGACCTCACTACTCCAGTTCTCTCCAAAGATGGTGTTAAGGG
Organism: Paragonimus heterotremus; assembly: GCA_013368495.1. Classification (NCBI taxonomy): domain Eukaryota; kingdom Metazoa; phylum Platyhelminthes; class Trematoda; order Plagiorchiida; family Troglotrematidae; genus Paragonimus; species Paragonimus heterotremus. Next base: position 12,678 of record LUCH01007608.1, on the reverse strand, counting down.
GCTGTTATCTGAAATGCCACCGCTCCTCGTAGCTGATATTGATCAATAATCATTCTCATTTTCAGAAGGTTTCTGGAGCGTAATACGAGAATCATAACAAAAGTAATCCTGTCTCTGCTCTATCCAAGATGTTGATAACTCCCACCATACTGCAGCTTCTCAAACATACACTTTACGTAATTTAACGTAGCTTCTGATGCTTAAACAAAGTTGCAAGGCAGCCAGACGATGACGTGATCACGGACCAGGAGAACCCTGATTGCTTCCATGAACACAGTCGATAGTCGCGATCTGACCCTTCAAGGAATTCGAATTCATTCACATCACTAGCTGGGAATGTTGTCGAATAAAGTAGTTTCACGTAGTCAATGGCCGACCTGTAACCACAAATTGACCGACTCTTCTTTCTCTTCACAATCACAACGCCCTGCTGATTTTTCTCCAAATTCTGTCGACCTCCATATATTCTATTTTGTTATTTGGCTACTCTCTAAATTCCTGTCAAGGCTAATGCAGAGTGATTCGTAGATCCCGTAGATACGACTGAAAGCCGTAACAGGCCTGAATTCAATTTAGACTGTCACATAAACCTTACTGCACGGTATATGCTTCTGAGTAGGTCATTTCCGTGTAAAACGTTGAAGATACACTTGAAGAATGTAAGTGATGGGTTGGACCACACTTAAAAGACAGACAGATAAGAAAACGTAAAGAGCGTGTTTGCTTTGAAATAACAAACGTGGGCGTTGCAATACAAACCAAATGTTATCCGCAGAAATTAAATGTGTGTAAGTGTAGCAAACACTAACAAGTTAGTAGTTATATATAACAATCTAAAAACGGCTGTCTTCAAAATCCTGCCACTTTCATAGTAGAAATTTATTAGCGGTTGGTTGGTCTTGAAAGGTCACATTTCGGAATAATACAACGCTCATGTTGTTCACTTCACAATCAGGCTCATTAAAATGTGTTCACTGTGAAAAAGATTTAACGAAATATTACAAGTGAAGTGTCCAATTTTCGTTGCCGACACAAGAAACGCAGAATGACATTTCTGTGTGTACTGCACACAGCAGATGTAATTTAAAAGAAACTCAGTGTTAATGTGTGCTGTATGCTGTTGCAGTGGCAGATATGTAATGAAATACCAGAACGTAGTTTAATTAAACAAGATGCGTTTGATGAGAGAACGATAATAAGGTAACTCACCGTCAGCTCAATAAATTTGTGTGTATAGCCATGAAAACCGACTTGGAGTTTTAGTTCAGCATTTTGAATTTTACTTTTTTACCGCACTCTTGTGGGCGTTAGTGATCTCCTCATATTATGAGTAGTTATTGAGAGAAGAGTAAGTCTATATCATCTGATCAGTGTCAAAATGTTTTGAAGACGACGGTCATCAGTTGTTTACCAAGTATGGCCAATACTTCGAGACAACAGTGAGGGTTGTATTACTTTACGGCAGCGAAACCTGACCGCTCATGGTAGAGGACGTGAAAAGTCTTTAGGTATTTGACCACCGATGTTTGCGTTCAGTCGCTGGTATCGGGTGGCACCAGCGAGTAAGCAACGAGGAGGTTAGGAAATGGGTGTTGGGCACTGATTGTCAAACGGGTTCTCCCGTTCAATCCTTACACTTGCACATAATTAGGTGGTGAAGTCATGTACCAAGGATGCCATCTAGTCGTCTGCCAAATCGAGCACTATTCGCCAACGCTGCGGCCGACTGGCGCAAGGTGCGAGGTGGACAGATGATGACCTGGCGTAGACAAATGAAATCGTTCACGAAAGGATTGGCCACTGTATATGAGGTTCGTCTCCCAGGTTGGGGTCATTGCGACTCACATATTCGATAGCTTGAGATGTTAGATGAGATGGCGGCTAACCGAGCTCAGTGGCGTGGATGCTGTCATTGTTTGGCCGAGTTGTCTGTAAAGTGAGTGCACTTAATGACGCGGGGTAGTGAAAGCCGTATGGAAGTTGTCTTGTTGATTACACTTTACTTTCACTTACGGCTCAATTGTTTGTTTGCAATGTGTAGGCACCTTGATGTTGTATGTTTCAATGTAGACGTAGCTATTTTTATTAGTTAGATCCCTTCCTCTCCTCTTTTTTATTCTCTTTCGTCCTACATGGTTTTTTCTCCGTGGCTGTATGGCATTTGAGTATCGATGTGAACCGCTGATATATTGCTGTCTTTGGTGATGATGGTAAATATTTCGTAACACGGTTTTGTTCCTAGCCATCGCAATTCATGCATGAAACATTTGGAAAACTAATTAATAAATCAGAAATACATGAAGTGAAAACCATTTTAACATATTAGTAACCCTTTTAGACTCGATCCTACACATTAGAATAGGACTAGGCGTTACTGAACAAAACACTGCAGCACATCTCAAGAGTAACTCAATTGGAAACTTGGCCCTGATTAACTGTTTTCATCCGATAATGGGAAATTGGATAACATGTTAACAGCGAATGCAAATTGTCTAGTGAGGTAACATTTGGCTCACCCGTAATGCTTGTCAGTATATTGGATTCTGAATAATCGCAGCTAAAATTTCTAGCCCGCTAAATAGCGCATTCCAATCCAGAAAAACTGATCGTAAAAAAGAGTTCGTTATTACTGAAATGCCAGCTTACCAGAACAGGAACTCAAAATAAACAAAAGGAATAATATATCTTGGTACTGAATCACTCAAATTCATAAAGTTCGACACAAACAAATTAGGTGAACAAGGTCAATTACAACGAAAGACGTAATGAAAATGGGAAATTGCGTAAGTGGAAACAGAGGTTCATATAAACAAAAGTCCACTGGTAGAAATTATAGACAGATTATCTGTTAGGGAAAGGAAGTTAAACAAGGTTTTTGAATGTCAAGTTTAACCGTTATAGGGAGAAAAGTTCAACGAACGTAATTCGAGTGGTTTAGTCATTATCTGTAGAGCATATTCACAATTACTATAACTAGGGTGCAGAACGCAGGGAAAGGGGAAAGTTGATAAACAACTAATGAACGAAAACAGAATGCATGATCACTAACTTTTTATCATGCATAAGATAGTAGTCAAACGGGCAGCGACATGCAGATATTTCAGCACGTACTTCTTAATGTGATTATAACAGATGTATGTAAACATTAGTTTAGTCATGGCTGATATGAGAAAAGTTAGATCATGGCACTGATAGTCGAATATCAGAACAGATTAGTGTGTATGTGTTGTGCACGAAAGGCATGCTATGTGCAATCAAAATCATATTTTGATATTAGGTAAAAACTGTCTATTACGTTGTAATGCGCAGATTATGTCAAGCATACTGCAAAGTAGAACGATAGAATTATGAAATATTATTTGGAATATGTCGTGACGGTTGGGTTTTAAGTAGTATAGTTATAACCGTTTTTCTTCCGAGAGTGTTTTGATAATTTCACTATATTAGACATAACTAAGTGAATGTGTTTGTGAATCCTGCTTTCATCTAGCCCGTACGGCTTCTATATCAAGAACGAACGTGACTCACAGTTTTAGCAACTTGCGCTAAAATGTATATATTGCCAGTTGTATTGAAATGGTAACAATTACTGAGCCTGCCACACAACTTATGATTTATAAGATTTCAATTACTGACGAGGAGTAGGGGATTTTGATTTCCATATAGATTGAACATCACCCAAAAGTGATCGCAGCCGTCGCATCCCCACAGACTTTCTAGTCGGTCCCTCTAGAATAACAGATGCAGTAGACTCGAATTCCGTTCGCAATACAGCTCGTCAGTAGTGCTTATCCTCGCCACTGTCGGGACTAGAACAGACTATACAAACAGTAACTGAGTCTCCTCTCGAGGCGATCAGGCAACCTGATCATTACTCACGAGCGAAAGTGATTGAGTGTTCACATATGATAATTCGGTCGTGTCTAATGTGAGGTTAATGGCGTAGTGGTAAGCACGGTTGCCACATGAACAGCGTGCCCGTGGTTCTAGTCCCGGCAGTGGCGAGGACATGCACTACTGACGAGCTGTAATGAGAGCGAAACTCGAGTCAAGTGCTTCTGTTGTTCGGAAGGGGCCGACTGGAAAGTCTATGGGAATGCGACAGCTAAGATCAATTGTGGGTGATGTTCAATCTATATTAAGATTTCAATTCTCAACAATGCGGTAGATAGTTTCAAGAGTGATCTTTTAGAGAACTCCTGTTTGGGAAGTCGGGATCTGGGTCATTTGGTAGATTTCATATGACGAAACAAGTAACTGAATCGAAATGTGAACTGTATGAACTCTGGCCGTGACTTCGTAGCTCAGCTGGCTGAAAGTTAGTCGCGTTTGGGTACACTGTTTCTCTCGCTGTTTCTAATCTAGCCGTAGACCAGATTCTTCGTAAATGGGTCTCATCTAAATTAAGAAATCCGCCACACGACTTAAAAGTAACCAGTAACATAGTGGTTTTTCAAAATTTTGATTCGGTTGTTCACACGAATAATAGGTTTGGCGTATGCTGGCTGGCACAGACCAATGAAAACAGACGGCTTATTGAAATTCATAGTAAGCTGCCCAAGCCTTCCTGCGCAACGAACCTGCATGTGCGCTAAATGCATATCAAGCCGGCTCACATGGCTTGCAGCTTGAGTCAAAAGAATACACTTACTTGTACTCAGGAGCTCCGAGACCTCACCATGGTGTTCTGCTGTTTCACTTCAGTTTTAATGAAAGCTAGGGAGCAGGTTGGCAGAGGATTTGAAAACGAGACTTTAACAAGTGAAGCAATCTCCGTTAGTTGTCATGAATATCGCCAATGCTGCGGCCTCAAACTTCACATTTGGATAAACTTGCAAAACGTACACCTTGTGAATATATTTTTCTTCATTTGCAAGCGGTCTGGTATTTCACTCTTTCCAAATATGTTGGGGATAGTAATCTTGCGGGTTTAAATTACGATAGTTACATACTTCTTAAGTAGGGCAGCTCTAGAAAACCTACCATTTCGTTAGCTATTTACCCTTTCGCTCTTAATATTCACAAATGTCAGGGCATTTTGATTTCGGCCGTTGAAAGGTAAAGCCAACACAAATTTTGCACTACGCGTGACATGTTCTGTAATAACAGTGAAGCTTTTCCGAGGTTCGTGTCCGTCAGACTCTCGAACTGTCTTATTGTGCAACCGCCACCTGTAACTAACAGTTATGTGGTCTATCTGAAATTAGTTACTATCCGGAAATGGGGACACCAAGTACAAGAATGATGCACACGATATCCAAAATTAGTGCTGGCTAAAAATTGCTTATGCTCTGCGCACGGTTGCATTAGCTGTCCGCCATTATCTGAGCGATGTGATGTCATCCTAGACCTGCCACTTAAACCAAACTCGGTCTCACCAAGGGGTCGACACTAGCGTTTATATCTCCGGCCGGAATGACTATAACAGAACCATGTGTTAAATGAAGAAGAGCGGCAAAGTCTGAATAAAAGGCGTCCTTGACGCCGACGTCACTACAGTCAGCTAGAGCGTGAACAGAGTTGACCTTAACTGAACCAGCCAAGCGAATGGCACAAAGTCTACTGTTGATGAGAATCCAATCTAGCACTGCGGCTGCGGTCGTCGTGCTGAGCAAAGACCCGCAGACAACAACTGCTGGTTGTTGAGAAACTGGTTATGCGGTCGGTAAAGCACGAACACCAAACTAGTCTAGAAAGCACACTTAGCATTTCTCACTCTGAAGATCCTAAAAACTGCCAGACCCAAATCTCACATGCCATTCGCGAAGCAGGTACTGTAGCAAGCAGCATAATGGTTCATGGGTTGAACGAACAGTGGTTCTCAAAGAAATCCCTGGAGTTGTTAGATGTCAGGTGGAAGATTCCTCGTGGCAGTTCATATAATAAGATTGGGAGGAATATTCGTAGAAAGCTGTAGCGCAGCCTGATTGTCTATGATGGGGCTTGGCTGATGGAAAATGTTAAGGAAATGGAAACCGCCCTTGTTCCAAGGAACACAGGTAGACTCTTCAAACCTATCCATGACAATGGATCAAAGCGATCATTTGTCAGTGAAGTTATCATCCAGGCAGATAGCACGCTTTCATGATAAGTCTAAAAGGATAGTGCATTGGAGGGAATACTTTAAAAGCCAGTTTAGTTGGCCTACTGCTTCCACCGTGCTACTGCCACAAACTTGTCGTGTAATACCCCAGTCGGTTGATTTAAGACAATCCATTTTAACCGAGGTCCGCAATTGCATTTCGTCTCTCAAACGCAATCGGGCTGCTGGCCCAGACGATTTCCCAACAAGGATTTTCTAAGAAAGTAGGTAGGCGTTAGCGGAGGCACTAACTCACTTACTTCAAACTCTGTGGACGACGGAGAACATCCTTGTGAGCTGGGGTAACTCGACAATAGTTACCTCATTCAAGTAAGGAGTCAGAGGCTTTTGCGAAAATCACAGCAGAATTAACTTGACCCCAGTCATCTCTAAGGTTCTCACATCCACTATACCTTTTCCATTCATTGCAGCTCAGAAGGCAGACAATAGGAAAGAATAGGTGGGGGTTCGTCCAGGACTAGGATGCATTGTTCGAGTCATCACCCTTCGCCAAATTCTAAAGCAGCGTCACGTATACAGCCGTACTTCTGGACTGCAGGTGTGAGTTTGATACAGTTGATCGATCTGCACTTTTACAGTCCTTTGATCTCAAGAGTACACCGGCTAGTTACTGCTATGGACGCTTTATTCCCATACTACAGCACAGGTTAAGGTTTACGGTGAACAGTCTGTTAGTTCCAACACCAGGAGTGGCACACATCAAGGCTGTACATCTCCAGCATTTTTGTTTAATTTTGTGACAAACGAAGTAACGGGAGAGTGGCTGTTTGTGGTACTCACAAGGTGCCAATGTGAACCTCTCACGTGGTGGATGGCTGACTGATCCTGAGCAAGCTGACAACATGGTGTTGCTTTACAACAATATCCAAGTAGCACAGACAATGCTAGAAGATAATTTGCGCTTTGCTGAGCATCTTTGAGTGCGTTTTTCAGCGCAAAAGTGTGAAATGCTTCTGCAAGATTTCTGTGGTTATATAGCTTTGATGTTGAACACTGAAGTTACGAAGGCTGCCGACCGGCTTATAACGGTTTGTCTGGGAAGCCGCATCAAATCCGACGGAGGTGTACGGAATGAAGTAGGAGTGTGAATCAGAGCGATATTCATTAATCTAAAACACCTCTGGCGACAAACAGGTATCTCTCTGAGTTTCAGAGGTCGCGTATATAATGTGACAATAACAGTTGTATTACCTTACGGCAGCGAAACTTGGCAGCCCACGGCAAAAGACGTGAACCCTCTCCAAGTATTTGACCATCGATGTCTGCATTCGGTCGCTCACATCAAAGGACACCGACGAGTGGGTAAAGAGAAGGTTGGGAAGCGTGCTTTTAACTTGTTGGTTATAACGTCTTCCTGTGTTCGTTTACATTCTGTGAGAAATATATTATACTGTTGACAATATCCTGATCAACTTTGAACAGGTTTATAACCTTTGGCACGTTACTGCACCAAATTCACCGGGAGTTAATTTAATTTAACTGTATCTTTGTTAAGAAGAATTTATACAACTCAACCATCCAAGAAACTCGACGTTCATAAACCAAATATGGTCAAACTTTGAAAAGATTTTTAATGCAATGTTTAGTGAGCTGTAACGTGCGTTTAATCAATCTCCTCTGCGTAGTTTCATTACCATCCTGAACGTCAACCTTTTTGAGATTACAAAGATTTTAAACTTAAGGTTATTATTCTACTTTTCATCGTAATGTTTTCCAAATTACTCATCCAACAGGGAGTTACTCGTCCAGCGAAGAACAAATATCTTCGCAAAATGGACAGACAGGTACACAAAGAGAAGTAATCGCTGTGGACAAATCAGATGACAATTTTAACTGGATACGCAGGCCATTAATCATGGAACAGAATGAAAAGGATAACTTCTCACGGAAAGCTATACCCGTTTACTACGGGGATACGGATGCTTTTGCAATACAACTGTATGCTATTAAGCCTGGATTTGAATCAAGGTACCATAACACAATCACATCTCGTTAATCCTGTTCCAGATTTGTAGATGTCTCTTGCAATCACTTTATCTGTAGAGTAATTGTGAATTTGACCTGACTCTTTTAGGTTGTAGTAGCAGCAGTCTGTCAACTTGAAGGGATTTTGGTAATTATTTCGTTAGTTAGACATACACAATAAGTGTTGTACGGAATCAACTCACAACACGAAGTACCGAAGCAAAATGGTCATAGCCAGTGAGTCTAGGCGTTTATGTGAAGCGTTCGCGTAATTCATTCCAGTTAAGGGATTGTCTATAAAATATTTTTCACCACGCCATTCATTCACAACATGTAGTTACCGCTCACTCACCAATGACGACTGCAAGCAGACAACAGGGCTTGTACATTCTTTCGCGACCGCACAGCTCAAACGTCTGCTTACTAATAGGTCTCAGCCTACTGAATCTTTCTGGTCTTCTGTAATCACCGTAGAAGAGCAAACTCATTACTCCGAGCAATCATGCACCCGCTCCGCTGGACAGAATCTAAGCTCAAAGACCCGGAATTTGTGGAGGTCTGTAAAAATATCAGCGAACACAAGACTTCTTGTTGCCCTCCAGAAGGCATGTTATCCACTAACTGTTTCGTCCTTTTTTGCTTTTCAGAAGGAAGCAAATTATACACACCATTTTCGTCACCACTGATATTTGAGATCTTAAAAATGATCTCGATTATAAGTGTAGTGATCAAATATTTTCAAGGTTACTGCTGGAAAAACGAACAACAATTGGAATTTATGAGAAGTTTTAATCAAAATTCTACTACCGAACTCAGTCATCTCGTGGATAAGATTGCCAAAATTGTTAGTTATAGCTTCATATTGTCTAAGGCTATTCAGCCAAGTACTCATCAAGAAGAATAAGCAGATAGTTTGAGATATTAACGCTTACATATTCTCATCTGTGTCAAACCACTGGTCAGAGTGTTGTGACGCAAATTAGTGACTATCGCAGAAGCAGCAGATCGACTAAACTGTTTGACTCAGTATCTACAGAAGTGTGATACTAACACTTTTGTTTCTGAAGGACTGATACAATTTTCCCCACCATCGTTTATATATAGGGACAACCGAATTCGTAAATGTCACTGTAGTTCTTTTGTTACTCAATGTTCACCCATATTACCTGGTTATACCTACATGACAAGAGAAAAACGAATTATTGACGTTATTCCAGAGATTTCTTTCGCAAAAGTTGGTTAAATTAACCTTATATTGGTGATAATTGTGTACCGTGCAATCAACCGAAATTGTGTTAACTGTCTCCATTGTAAATAAAACATTGTGTTGAACACGATCACAGAAAATATGTTACCGTGAGATTAATAGATACCAGTTTTTTAGTTATCTGTAAACAGTTGCTAAACATGTTGTCGTTATAACGAAACTGATTTGTGACGCAAAGTTAAGTTTGCATACTGTTCACACATGCAATCTACATCTTGTCAACCAACAGTGAACAAATGATAAATGGATTACTAATGAGTAATCGGAGCGATCAATTGTGGGTGATGTTCAAGTTGAAACAAACCAAATCCCCTACTACTCACCAGTAATCAAATATCG
>LUCH01007607.1:0-12115 GCA_013368495.1 Paragonimus heterotremus | reverse complement strand
AAACACACAGACTGCAGTATGTACCTGATGAGATGCAGCGAAATGTGCTCGAGAGATACATTGTGCAAAAAACTGTTCCTGACTTCTCTGTTCAAGTCTAGATAGTGTCATTGCAGCCTCTGTTTATTTTTTCGAAAGATAAAGGTTTCTTTTTCCTGTTAGCCATTCGATTGGCTAACCACCATTGGCCGGCTGAACACAAATGCTTCGCTCACACATCTACTGGACTTATTCCTTCGGGCTTACACCGAATACGTGGTGTGTGAGTGGAACCGCAATTGGTTCAGTGTAAGCCACTTGGAGTGATGGTTTTAAGCGCAGGTGTCCTTTGGCTTCGGTCACTGTGACAGGCTAATCCGTTCCGGATGCCATCAACCGTAAGCCCGGGAGACGAAGCCAATCTACAGTGACCAACCCCTTGGTGAATGATTTCCCTTCCCTGTGACAGGTCGTCATCCGTCCATCCCGCACTTTACGCTAGTCAACCGCACCGTCGGCAAAGTGTTCGGTGTGGCAAACGACCAGCTGGCATGCTTAGTACATGACCCAAACATCTAAGTCTATGCAAACATGACGACTGAACAAAAGAACTCATTTGATAATCACTACCAAATATCCGCTTCCTAACCTCTTCGCTGTTTACCCGTTGGTGTCACTCGATACGGGCGGTCGAACGCAGACATCGGTGGTCCAATATTTCGAGACAGTTCCCGTTTTCCACCCACAGCGGCCATTTTTCGCTACCGTAAAGTACTACAGCCCGCAATTCCGCCTCATACATGTGACCTTTGGGCCTTAGAGACATCCCTCTGTCGTTTGAGGTGCCCCAGGTTGGCGAATACTGCCCTAGTCTTGGAGATATGCGCCTCTACTTCATTCCCTACACCTTCGCGGCCGCCGCTGATGCAGCTTCCCAGATATACAAACCGGTCAACAACCCCCATGACTTTATTATCTAACATTAAACCTACGTAATCACAACAATCTTGCAGAAGTACTTTGCATTTCGAGGCTGCAAAGCGCATTCTGAAGTACTTAGCAGAATACGAAACTGCGTTCAGCGTTGCTTGTGCTGCTTGAAAGTTGTCAAACAGCAACACCTTGTCGTCAGCATAATCAAGATCAGTCAGCTTTCCATCAAGTAGGAGGTCCACACCGGCATCATTTGAGTGACGCAAACAGTCCTCTATTATTTCGTACGTGACGAAATTGAACAAAAATGGTGAAAGAGGACAGCCCTGACGAACGCCGTTCCTGTGGCTGAAACAGTCAGACAGCTCACCGTAAACCCTAACCTGAGCTGAAGTATGGGAATAAAGCGCCGACAATATGTTCACATACTTGGTCGGTACAATTCTGCGTTTAAGTGACTCTAAAAGTGTAGGTCGAGCCACCGAATCGAACGCACCTTTATGGTCGAGAAATATGGCAATTGTTGGCCGGCGGAATACACGACGCTACCCCAAAATTTGACGAATAGTAAAAATATGATCCATACATTCCCGAACAGGACGAAACCCTGCCTGTTCTTCCCTAATGTTTAACTCCCGAACTGCAGTGAGTCGACGGAGTATAATGGATGCCAGAACCCTAGAAATGACTGGGGTCAAACTAAGCTACCTGTGGTTTTCATAAGAGCTCCTGATACGCTTTTTGAATATAGGAACTATTACCGAGTGACCCCAGCACGGAGGGATAGCCTCTGTCGACCACACAAGTTGAAACAGCTAAGTCAAAGCCTCGACTAATACCCCTCTACCTTCTTTAAAAATTACCGGCACTAGATCACCTGGACCAGTAGCCTTATTACGATTGAGAGCCGAGATGGAATTGCGAACCTCAGTCTCAGTTGGTGGCTTTAAATCTACTGACCAGGGCTTTACATTAGAAGTTTGTGGAGGCAGCACGGTAGAAGCAGTAGGCCAGCTAAATTGACCCTCAAAGTGTTCCGCCCAACGCCCCAATATTCTGGATTTATTATAAATTAGTGTGCCATCTGCCTCGTTGATAGCTTCGCTGACAGACGGTCGCCTGGGACCAGTAGCAAGGATCAGCTTAAAGAGTTTACCGGTGTTCCCTGAGGCAGAAGCGATCTCCATTTCATTAACTTTTTCCACTAACCAAGCCTCACGATCAGCCTTCAGACTACGTTTCAGTTTCCTACGGATATCTCTTCTAGACTTACCATGTGAACTACCAGGAGGAACCTCTCGTCTGGCTTCTAACAATTACAGCGATTTCTCTGAAATCCAATGTTTGTTCAGCCCATGTACCACTGTGTTGCAGGCTACAGTACCTGCTTTCTAGATGGCTTGTAAGATTTGTGTCCAGCAAGTATCAGAATCTTCGAAATGAGTACCACTAAGGCGGGTTTTTAGGCTAGTTTGGTACTTATGCTTCACCGATGGTTGTTGATTGGGTCGTTGTCCAAAAAAATTAAGAACAAAACGACAACATACCAATGCACGATCTGAGTCCAAGTACGTGCTCCAATAAGAACGACAGTCTTGGATTGAACCACGCCACCTGTAACTAACAGCTATGTGGCCTATCTGAGACCAGGCCTGATTCGGAGTAGGCGGGCGACAAGTATAGCAATGACGTGAACGATGCGTAAAACTAGTGCTGGTTAAAGATAGCTTATACTCAGCACAAAGCTGCAACAATCGCCTTCCATTATCTGACCGATGTGACGCTATCCCAAACTTGCCACCTAAATGAAATTCAGACTCATCAAGGCGGCCGACCTGAGCATTTATATCTCCGGCCAGAATGACTATATCAGATACACGTGTCGGCCGAAGGAGAGCGGTCAGATCTGAGTAGAACGCGCCTTTGACGCCCACGTCACTATGGTCAGTGGGAGCATAAGCAGAGACACAAAAACAAATTTCTGAAGGTCTTGCGTCTACAGTTGGCCTTAACGGATTCTGCCAAGCAGACAGCATAAAGTGTACTGATAACAAGAATTCAATCTATCAATGAAGCTGCGGCCATCGAGCTAAGGACTATACCCACTCCAGCTTGACCTGTAACAGCGGCTGGGGAGTCACCCGAAGTGTATAACCAGTATCGGGTAGACAATGCGAGTACTGCTAGTTACATACGCTGACTACTGTCCTGGATACCAGTTTCCGAGATACAGCAGATATCGACATGCAATGAGTCTAACGTTCGTGCAAGAGCAGCCTGTTGACCTATCTGTTTTCAAGTGCAAACGTTGAAGGCACGTATAGTAATTTGCATTCTATGTCTAGGCAAGAAACAAGGGAGATCTGAGGCTGAATGGTATAGGATAGATATTAGGAGGCGCTTCTCCTAATGAGGCAGCCAGGATGCATCACGTCACACCGATCGGCCGGCCCACCTCCGACGTTATGGTCGTGGGTGGTGGTATGGTTCCACCCAGCCAATCGGATTGCAGGTGTGCCGTCGAACGTCTGTGTGCTATCTGGACCAGGTTTTTTTCTCGCATTGCTTTTTGATGTCCCCCATAAAGTGATCTGCTCTGCCACCTTGACCGCCATATATGACTATTTGATTCGCTCCATGTCTGCCGACCAACTATGGTAATCGTTTTGTCCTATAAATTTAGAGCTTGTGTGTAATAATTTTGTCTCGCTCTTCCAATAAACCGTGTTGCCGCATTTCTTCTGATTTCTCGTGTTTGGGTCAAGTGAGTAAGCACGTAACTAAGGTGACGATCCACCAATAGCACTTACCAACACAGTGTTACTATGATCAGCTATATCTGTTGTGGGACCTGCAGGATAATCACTAGAAATGGGGGGCGGGAGAGGCCTGAGAGTTAAATTTGATAGGACAGTGGGGAAGGGGTCAGCGCGTGTGCTTCGTTAGAAACAACAGTTTAGAATGAAACCGAACCACTCATAATTAATAGCCACATGGACGGTCTGAAACCAGGCCTGATTTGGAGAAAAAGAACACTGGAGCAGTGAAGTGCAGAGTACTTCAAACTGCTTGTGACTGAAAAATAATCTATGTTCAACGCACAGTGAAGACAACCGATCAAAATTTTTCGAACGACGTGATACCAGTCCAAACCTGCTACCCAAGCAAGGTTTGACATCATCGAGGCAGCATACATGGGTATTTATCTCCGTGTTCAAAATTGTGACATTAGAACAATGTGTTGACCTAAGGAAAGCAGCAATATCCGAGTAAAGAGCATCCTGCGTAGCACTCAGAAATAAAGACACAATGAAAGGGCATGTGCGGAAATAAAGCATGGAGTTGGTCTTATCAAAATCTAGCAAGCGGACAGCACAGAGTCTGTCATTAACGGAAATCCATTTTACGAAGGAAGATGCGACGACCCCGCCGGGGGCTACACCTAGCTTAACCCGACCGACTGTGATGACCGTGGAGTCACTTGAAGTAGCAAGTAATAAGTAGCTTGTGTAGATGCCGCCAGTCTGACACGTTGGCGACTGCCATGGATTCCAGTCTCTGATACGCAGTCGATGATGCAGTTAACTGAGTCTAGTTCGAGGGGGAACGGTCAGCATACATGTGTTTTGACGGTATGAACGCTGAAAGCATCTACATCAATCCGCACTTCAGTGGTTAGCGTGGACGATGAAGATCACAAACTTGATCGTAGGCAACGAAACTTATCAGACCAGCGTCAGTACGGTTGACTCTGTCAGTTTCAGGAACTGTAGAGTTGTTAGAAGTAAGGAGGTAGTGCAGATTTTAATTTTGACCGGTTAGTGAAGTAGGGGTCAGATGTAGTATGTTTTCGTCCATACAATCCACTGGATGTAGCAGAAGAGGCAACCTGTGTTAAACTATGAAAGGGCTTAAACGGCATGAAATTACCACTGTTATCCGTACTCACAGTCGTGTGTAGGCTCAAACACTGCTGCTACCGTTAAACTTAGATAAGAGGATGGTTACCATATCCACTCAATTTCTCACTCGGAAGCCTGTACCAGCAGGCATGTGGGCATTACGACTGACTAGAACTAGCGCCGTTGTTCTGGAAAAAAGGCACCTCTCAACCTCTAACAAGAAAAACCAAGAGACCGCAATGTCAGATCATCACCATCATTATCACCACTCTCATCATTGTCAGCTTTGACCTGTAACTGTGGGTACTATAGATCAGGTTATCGTTAGTCTCGGCAATAGTCCATAGAATGACAAAGTAATAAGTACAAACTTACAGAGGAGGGTGAAAAAGGATTAAAGAAGAAAAACAACGGGGCAATATGCAGAAGAGAAAATGAATAGCCAACAACCTAGTGTAAATAGATTCGCAACTGACTGTCATACACTGTCATGTCGGAGAGGGTTCCCAACCAGTGGTGTGGATAATCGCGAACCCCTCAACTTGGAAGACGGCTACAATCAACCATACTTCGGGAGACGGTCAAGGCTTTCATAGCCCGTGATCACGTCATCGCCTAACCACCTGTAGACGTATTCCAACCATTGGAAGGCACACTGAACAATGCGCAGTGCGTCAGACGCTAGGTCGGCATACGAAGTACGCGACTCAACCAGCAAAGACTGCGTATTTTCATTACCTCGATTATCGGCAATGGACTAATATACTTCCCAGATAGGCGCCGACCGAATGTCGGTCAACCCATTAGATATAGACCAAGTGACGAAGGCAACGGCGCTTGAATACTGTCGGGGGAAAACCCAATTCCCCGAAAATACCGTTTTATTCCCCTTCGCAATGGCCTATTTCATTACTCTTTGAAGTAACTTTCATCGTCGGCACGATCATGTGCCACTTCGCCCTTCGTGTGCGTCCTCAACCTGTGTGCCAATTTCTGGCACCCTGCCAACGCACTTCGCCCTGCACGAATGTTCTCAACCCTTGTGCCAATTCCTGAAGCCTAGCCTACACGCTTGTCCTTTAACTGGGACATCACTGTTTGTCTGGATCTTTGTCTGGTCTACTTCTGTCCTTGTTTTCTGATTGATCACAAACCCTTCATATGTGGTCTAGTTTGTGACCGTGTTGTCTTCGAAATGAGTGACATAAAGTAGCTTTGTCCGTAGGCCAATCTTTTCTGTGTGTCCATTCGTTAGCGTCGGGTGGTTGGGATGATCGAGAAGGTACGAATTAGTCGTGCATACTTCGTAGTCAGTTGTTCATTACCGCTGAACGTCGTTCCGTTATCTACCGTTTCATTAACCGTTATTCTGTTGTCTGTTTACGCGCTCGTAGACCGTATATCAAATTACAACAAATACCGAGAGACTAGATGCATCTTTCATGAGAACGGGCCAGGTCTCTGATATATAAAGCAAAACTGATCGCACACAACCATCGTAAACCCTGTCCCTGAGCGATAACTGGAAGTTTTTGCGGTACTAAAAATGAGGACGGTTCACGAATGAACTATGACCCTTTACTGTCTTTATGGACACTCCGTCAGCAATACTACAAGCTGATGAGATTAAACTATCTAGGTAGGTGAAGCGATTGACAGTGCTGATCGGCCTGTCCGCAATAACAAAGATGGAGTCAATGGCAACCCAATAATGTAATAACAATTTCCTCTTTTGGGGTGCGACATACATACCAAGCAGACCAGACGTATCATTTCACCGACTCAACACAGTCTGCACGTCATCCGTAGAACTGAGTGAAGAAATAATGTTTGCATACTCAATGTCAGCCAGTTTATTACCTAACAGAGATCCTCCAGGCATTCAAATGGTCTTTCTAGAATATCGTCTACTACATGGTTGAAAGAGAAAATGGAAACTCCTTGGCGAACGCCACCCAGGGTAGAGTGGACCAGCCTGGCACACATCTCCCTTATAGTAAAGATACTAGTCCCCAATTCATTTCCTATTACCCGCCCAGTCTTCTGATACATAACAATCGGAAAACAACTCCGATAACTCCAAAATGCAATGGCGGACGTAGGTAGCTGCTGCAATCTCGCTGAAACGTTGCATCTTGAAACCACAAGGCAAATGTTAGAGTACTTAGGATACAGTGTGGTCACCAGTGTTACCTGAAAGTTGTTAAACAGGATAAGTATTGTCAAAACCAGCCAGTCTCCCACACGGTACAAGAAACATGTGTTATCTCTGCCAACCTGCATAAACGATGGAGTCGAAAGGACGCTCGAATGCCGTTGAAAGTGCCCGCATGCGTTTTGCTTTTCTCTATAAGTCGGAAATGTGGTTCACCAACATTGCTTCCGCCAACTAACCCGAATCAAATGGACTAATCGCGTCAGCAGGGGTGGCACGCGTCGCAGCGCATTTCCGAATGCTCAGAATCAACTGGTCACTTAATCTCGTTGCACAGCCTGGGGTGGTTAGACCACATACTACGCATGTCAACTGAGCGTTTACAGTGCCGGACAGTGTAAACTGAGACCAACAAACAGTTGGGTAAAACTGCGTGATGGATAAGCAATGGTATGGTCACGAAATATGAAGATCCTGAATTTTCCACTGAGTAAAGTGGGTATGTGTCACCTACCGTGTTGCGGTCTTCAAAATTACGCAAATCAATAACTAGAAACGTTGATGGATGTGGCAACATGTCACAGCTAACGGCTTACCCACATTCATGACACTTCCATTCCTCCGCCTAACTTCGGTTTATCACATTTTATTCTTTTCGGTACATCGTTCGTTCTCCAGGACAATCCACGTCATTGTTGTGGTGAGCGGCGACCCGAGTCACAGTGCCTTCTGATCAAGGTCATTGCCGTTATGAATGAGTAAAAGGATTCATAGCGGTATCCTGCCGATAATGCAATCGGCTGTGGTAACAGTCTAATAGAATGACATCTCACCTAATCCTAACGAGTGAAATGCGGAAGACGATGAAAACAAAGACTCGACGCGATGACCCCGTGCATTGTTATGAAGCCTGGAAGGTACATTATACAGAGGAAAGCACACTAAGATAGCAAGGTACGAAGTGAGTTATGATCTTAACTCGGGAACGGAAGTAATAAAATAACTAAACGACTAAAACAAATGTTGAAAATCAGAATTACCGAAAAGGTACAAAGAAGTGTAGTTATCAAAAATATTGTTATAGCTGCTACATAGTTCTTCCTAGTCTCACCAATGTTTGACAAGACCAGCGGTTGCGTACGAATTTGATCTCAATATCATGGATGGAAAAGTGCGCGGAACAGGGCATTTCGGCCTTGCAGTTCGGTATGGCTTACAGGTGATGGGTTGCATAGGATCAACACCTGCTCGCGCAGTTCTCACAAATATGAGGTCAAGTTTCGGGCTCGAAAAGTCACTTTCGAACAAAATAAGCAGAACACAACAGAGTTCCGAAGATGGCTACGGAATAAAGTAAAAATGAGGCCTGACAATTTTTACTACCATACATCTCGTGTGACTCAAGCTAAGCCAGGACTCTCACAGATTCCAAGGTTAGATGGCAAACTCATCGATGACAATGGATATACAGCACACGCACTGGCCAAAAACTACGGCACATTGTTTTGTTATGCGCAACCGCAATTAACCGATGACCCACATGCTGCCCTTCCAAAAGAGCATGAAGGGCAGTGAATCGGTCCTTTAAGCTTTGAGGCCGCACACACGGAACGTAAGCAGTTGAATCTAACGGTGGCGAAATACCCATATTCTAAAGAGGTTGCAACAATAATGCTTAAGTGAAACGTTTACGTTTTCTTACGACCATTAGTCACATTGTTTACTCTATCTCTGACAGTAAGGAAGATACCAACTGGATGACAAACGCACACGGTAGCCTCAACATTTACATCGGAAAAACGTGCAGTCCCTCAAAACTACTACCCAGTGACACGGTTGTCAATGGTTTTCGAAGTTATGAAAACCCTGATTGGCGAAGCTATATGGGACTTTCTGAAGCATATAGAACATCTACACACCTCTCAACATGGCTTTCGTAAAACGTCATGTCGGGCAAATTTTATGGTGGCAATGAGTTGGCGGACCATTGAAATGAACGTCATCTCACACACGGATATGGTTTCCGTTGATTTTCTCAGGACAATCGATAACGTAACTCATGTTATCTTACTAGGCCAACGTCGAGCACTAGGTCGTGAGAATGCACTGACTCAGTGGCTTCAGAACTACTTGCCGGACTGTTCTTTCCAGATTCGCATCAATGGAGTCCTCTTATTTGGCACGACGGCTCCCAGCAATATTCCACAGGGCCCAAGTGTTTACATTATTCATAAGCGAAGTACCCGGCTTGGTAATCACAATCTTTCGCGACATTCGAAGTATTCACAGAAAATATATTGCAAGATGACTTAGACAACCTATCGCGACGAGCCTATTCAAAATGTCTTTCTATACAACATCAAGGAGTACGAAGTGTCATGAATCGGAAATCAAGTAAACATAAGCTATTCATTAGGTTGCATTAGAATACGAGTGGTAACTAATGAGGCTGACCTATGGATCATCATCATTGGCGATCGCTCCTCATCAATTAATTGTAGTACGATTGTCTGAAGGGTCATTTAGGACTAACCTGTTCAGGCGTCTACTAAGCCAATTCACTCCGATGGCATTGTGGAGTTTGCCACTTACGTCCGCTCTCAGTGAGAAATTAATATCTAGGTATGTTCGCCTTCTGAAGCGGGACAGTGATATGATAGAAAGGGCTCAACAAAGGGCTACAGAATGCGAACATAGATTGTCTCAAAAATCCTATTCGGATATACTCCGTATACCGAACTCCTTCAATCTTGAACACCGGTGAGCAAGTGAAGATTTGACTCTTTTCCACAAGATGCTTCATGAGGGATTCCACCGAAATCGACACAGTAACAATGGCTCCCAAGTACGACCTGCGCAGTTACTCATTAATGTTAACCCAGCAACACCCACGCCTTTTGCGCAGAGAGCATTCCTTTCCTGTGTGTTTGTCATCCTCGCAGTCCACTTTTGCAGAAGTTAATACGCACAGTATTCAAGTATCTAAATGGTGGCTTGATAAGCAAGTAAACAATTACCCAAATGTAACTTTCGAAGTCTCACCGTTCGTTTTTGGTGAGAGCTTGGTTTTCATCAAGCAATTGAAAAGACTGAACTATGGTTTATTTGCTGCTTGTTTGATCGTTGTCCGTCTGCTTGACGGAAGCTTACTGATTATTTAGTCCCTCCCCCTTACAAGTCTGAAATATGTATAATGCCTACGATATTTCATTGGCCTTTCTTCTTTGAGAGAAATTCTCTTCTATTCTTCTTTCTCTTCAAGTATTTTGACGACATCAATCGATGAAACCACCTGAAACAACGTGAGAATGTATGACCCACTCTGATGCAATTCGAAGATTTTATTGTGTACTAAGTTTTCTGTTTATCACAGCACAGTCATTGCAGTTTGTTTATACTGCACCCAAACAAGCCACCAACTGTCCGTGACCAGGTCATCCGTCACTATACACGACCCAGACCACTAAAAAACTTAAGCCTACAGGTTCCTCAATTCTCGTGACTAAGCGCTAAGTAAACCGATTAATCCAACAGTTAAGCTCACAATAAGTAAGCTTCCGTGGCGCCCGACTACCACGTACATGTCCACATGATTCGGTTAGGTTGCTGGTTGGTCTGACTGAATTTTAGCCAGCTTGGCAATGTCCAATCCGCATTTGATTTCACATAGCACACATTAGCTAACACCGCGGTGTACTAAGGTGCTCTGTCAATCCTAAGCATCAACACAATCGGAAGTAGTTAGAACATAACGTTTATTCTTTAGACGGAAAAGACATAGGGAGCTCTTCACGGACATGAGACTAATACAATCTAGACTTCACCGATTTTGTCTATCTGGACAGTGCATCTAATTAGCTGATCATTCTAGCACCATCGGTATTGGCAGTAGTCATATGCTCGTAGTATGTGGTGTGTGGTAAATTGCAGAGGTTATGCCAAATCACGTAAAAATCTATCAGCTTGAAATGAGTGTAGATTAATTAACTTGAAAAGTCACTTACACTGGCTAAATCGCGCACTATGTTGCATTATGTTAAATAACAGCTAAGTCTTGTGTTGTTGCATATTGTTCCAAATCCTCGATTTGCATTTTTACTTATTGTGTATGTATTACCAATTATGCAGGAGTCACTTACGGTTTGCAGCAAAAACGGCAACACGTGAAGTAAAATGTGGTCTTTGAATTGACACACTGAACGCACGATGAACCGCATTATGGTCCATATGTTCACGTTTACATTTACCCAAAAGTTAACGATTGTTTTTCGTCAAAAATCCCTTTTGAATATTCGAGTAAAAACAAGCAAGCAACACGGTAGACGTACGTACCGCTAAAACAAATGGCTTATAAGCTGCCCAACACTTCGCTGTACACTCAGAAAAACTGCAGGGGAATAGCCCTATGCAAAGATATGAACAGTCAGCCCGAAATGCAGTCACTGAATAGCTCACTATAAGCGATCCCGATTTAGGCGGAACAAGAGCACCAAGGAGACGAGACGGGAGCACCAAAGGTCTATTGCTAAGTAAAATCAATTCAAACAAATGGTGTTCATTTTATACAAGAATAAAATATGTGCAATGCTTTATGAAGCCTTACCTCTTCCTGTCTCTTGATTATGTCCAACGCAGCAGATAACATGATGACGTAAGAGAAGTTATTACCCAAACCGAAACACCTAGACACATTATGAAGGTATTGATCTTGTATACCAGAAAGATATCAGGTTCCTTGCATCCTTCCATGTTACCTCCCTGCATCTGGAAACTAGTTCAAATATCACGTATGGTCTAACAACAGGATCCTTACGGTTAAACGGCATAGGAATAAATCAAGGCCACGGAATGCGCAAATCAGCACACCGCTACCGAATTCGCCAGATCAAAAAGTAGGGTTGGCCCAAGGTCAGGTTTTTAGTTCAATGGGTTCAATGGGTTCAATGGGTGACAGACGGAAGTAGAAAGCCACGGCTTTTTGATGGTTCCGTTTCTCCGAGCGATGAATCTCTGTACCAGAGCGGTAGTTGCACGCCGCAACTTTCCTGGTTGTATCAAGGGCTACAATTGTAGCCCCGTTAACGGGGAATAAACAGATAAGCAAACAAGCTTATAAATGCACTCCTTCTATGGTTAAACACACAAT